>JBBPLF010000026.1:0-121555 GCA_038089615.1 Aureoboletus auriporus
GAAACCTCCAACATGCACAAACACTCCTGGACGAATATAAGTCCACCCGACCGAGGGATTTTCCCCAGTAAATGCTACAAAGAAGAAACTTTGAATTCCAACCAGGCCTCCCCTTCTATAAATTCCTCTATCGCAACGACCTCCCCCCGTCTCATCCTCTCGAACACCAATACTTCTGCAATAGACTATACAGCGGCTGTCCCTGGCACTACAAATCATGACCCAACAACACTCCCCCTCCTTGAACTCCCATCGTAACTGCATCATGGCCAGAGGAACCTACGAATCCCTCATGGCCCAAAAGACCCATCTTGAGCTACCGTACCCCTATTACATTTGTTCCAATCAACTTCCCCCTCGCCTGCAAAGGATCCTCTTCGCCTCTGTCTTAACCACCCCTGCTCTCACCCTACATATGGAATTAGACCTGCACTACAACTACGATAAGAAAACCAAAGATCTATGCTCCCTCTTTCAAACATACCAGATCGTTCGCCTTGCCGCACAACAACTTGTCCCTCATGACTCCCCTGAACACTTTGTATCCACCATGCAAACCAGAGTGAACGAAGCACGCTCCCTCACCCTCGATCTTCTCTATGAAGAAGGCTTCAGACACCTAGTGGATCGCATTGACGAAAACTTGCTCCGACCCATTGTAGAGCCATTCTTCAAGATCATGAGCATCCACAAGTATAGGGTTTACATAGGGGACGCCCCTTGCGCTATTCCCTTCGATCCTCATCTGGACACACCGGTAACAGTGGAAAGAACCTCCTCGCCTGTCCTCCAGATCCCACCGCCTCGCTCCCCGGAGAGGACATACTTTCCCGCTCCAATCTCCATTCCAGAGTCCCCTAAGATCGACACCCATGCCCCCACTCCCTCGGATGTTTCTGAGGACTCTCCAGTCGCAACCCATTCACCCACTCCTGCCCCTGAGAACATGCAATGAGGAGCTCTTACTCACCATGAGAGCCTGTTACCACCAAAGCTCGCTCAGTCAACGATGAATACACTGGATAACACCCTCCGCCCTCTCCTCAATTCCTTTCAAGGAGTTAGGTCCGTCTCCCTTAATGGAGCAGGCACCTCTCGAGACCCAATCAATGTCGACACCTTCCAAGTCCCAATATATCCAAAGAAGCGACTCCGTTGCCACCAATGTGGAAAGGCAGACCACCTCCACGTCTTTTGTGGAAAGTACACCTGTCCCTGGTGCCATAAACACGCCCCAGGACATGTTCAGGCCAGATGCCCCTGAAGGTGTTGTGGAGAATGTGACGAGTACAGGCACATTTGTGCCAATTGCCCAGTTTACAATGGGCTCGGCCGAGATGACGGCTTTCTCGATGGCGACCTCGACTTCTCCAATTACGAAGTCAACGAGGGAGATACCAAGGGACCAGATCATTGAGCAGGTGCTTCAACGTTACGAAGGGGGTAATGTTACGATTTTCCCTTATAACCCCTCTTTTCCTTATGTCTATGGACTCATTGTTTCTCCTCATGTCTTCGCCAGACACTTATCTTCTTTCCCTAATTAGCCTTTCTAGTTCTGAACTGGAATCCCTCGGAACCACATTTCACCTCTCTAATTCCGAACCGGAACTTCTCAGAACCATACTTCACTTAGTATTATCAATTCTCTTCTTACCGGAACCTTTCGGAACTGCCTCTGCTTAGCTAACGGACCAAACCTCTCCTTGTCACTATTCTCTTTATATGGTGACTCGTGTTCCTTTATCCATTGATACATAGCTTTACTGCGCACATCACCCTATGCAGTGTGCAGTCTCACAGCCCTTACTGCACACATTGGATTGCGCAGCATCATATGTCGTATAAATAGTTACCTGACTTCGCCTGTATTTCCCCAGCTAGTTCTATGCAATCCAGTGTTGTTACTTAGCACAACCACGAGCCCCAAGTGTGCGCATTGGGTAGTGAGACACTTCTTCTCTTTGCTTCGCCCACAACAAGTCTCCGAACTACTTTGAGTGTTTGCTGTGCTATGTTCCGACGCCCAGCGTTAACACCTGAGTCCAGGATCCAGTGGGTTCTCATCTTATCCATGATTTCCATGCATTTAGAACAGTTACAATGTATTTCATTGCATGTTTTTACACTACCACACATATTAACTAAACTACTAGCTGTAAGCGCAGAAGTTGCTGTTAGCAAGTTCAAGATGGAGGATGAAGAGGGGACTGACCACATGCATGGAAAATCGGGATCCTCTCCCCCGTTCTCAGAGCCATATATATTGATCAAGTCCTCCTCATCCCAGGAGGATGCAGGAGGTGCCATGATGTCCTTGTGGTGAGAGCATTTAGAGCACTTGGTGGGAGGAGGAGAGTGGGAATCCAACTCAGGAATAGGCTCAAGCCGTGAAGTGAGCAAAAAGGTGGCAGCGGTGGAGGACAAGGACACCAAGATGGAGGACAAGGACACCAAGGTGGAGGAGGAGGCAGAGGTGACAGCAGTGCTTGCCAGGAATTGTGGCCCATGTGATTGCAGCCCACTGTTGAGGGACCGTATTGTTTCGGAGGACAACTGGATCTCAAGCCGATGGGCGAGATCAAAAGCCTCCTGTATTCCGGTGTGGAATGCAGGACCTTGTTGTCCTTGAAACATTGAAGCGGGACGGTGGGCGAGGGTGTGCAGGTTAGGGAACAGCTCAGGACCAATCATGTGGGTGAAGGAGGTGATATGGGCGTGGGGCTGCTCATTTTGAGCGCCTTGCTTCTCTCATTGGTTTTTACCACCACGCTTGCCACTTTTTCCCTTCTTCTTCGAGGCATCACCATCAGGCGTCTGCTGTTGCTCAAAGTTAGGATCAGCACCCTTGCGCTTAACAGTGCTGATCTTGTTGGCCTGAGCAGCCTTAGGGGCGCTGGTCCCATGAGAGGACCACGACCTGTTGGATTTCCTCAATTGAGGGGGTTTTGGGTTTCCCCTCAGAGTCCTTGGCTTGCGCAATCATCTGTGCTACCACGTCCATGGATGGGGGAAGCTTGGCCAGCAAGAGCATGGCCTGGATGTTGGCGGGGAAAGAGTACCCAGCCTGTTCAAGTTGCGAGAATAAAGTAACCACCTTATTTAAAGATGGTGCAGGATGGGAGGAGGCAGTGATTTTGGTGTCAAGGAGCTCCTTGAAGAGCGCAAATGCGCCAGAGATCCTGTGAGCATTGTAGATATCCTTGAGGGTCTTGAGGAGCACCATGGTGTTCGACTCTTGACCATACTTCTGCCTGAAAGACTCAGACAGGTGGAGCTTGACGGACCCGACGATAGTATTGTTCACCTTGATCCATTGGATGTAAAAGTTGCAGCCATCCTTAGTTGTCTCAGTGGTAACCTTGGGCTTGTCGAAGTTGACTATCCAGGTACATCCAGTAGCTTGAATATACACCATCATGGCGGGCCACCATGAAGTCCAGTTGGCTCCATTGAAGATCAGAATCAGATGAGGAGGAAGCGGCAGAGGAAGACATTGTATAGATCTGTAATGCGAACATGTCAGCATTTTGGACCGACATAGTTTCCCCATACCAGTGCCCTGCACAAAGATGCAGCAGGACACAAGCCATCATTACAAGGTTTACCCACATGCAGCATTACTGTGCAGTGGTTCACATGCAGCATTACTGTGCAGTGGTTCACATGCAGCATTACTGTGCAGTGGTTCACATGCAGCATTTCCACGCAGTGAAGAACTGGTCTGGCTAGGATCGCTGGTGATGCAGCCGTTAGGCACAAACACCACAGATCACTAACCAGGGCTCATAACCTGTTGAAAGTGCTACGTAGGATATGCCTGAGGAAGGAAGTACTAGCTCACCAGTTTGGATAAACATTGAGGTTGACAGCACAATGTGGTAACTGGACAAGTTGTTATTAGAACTTAGATACTGAGTTCAAATGTATTCTTACTATATGCGGTAACCTAATGTACTACTGTACTTTTAGTATACTTGTTGAACAGTAATAAATACTTATTCAACAAGTAGCATATGTTTTTAGTTGGAAGTGTCTCCTATTCCAATCTATTCTTTAGTGTCGTTTCAATTTATGATGTCCGTGCATCGTAGCTTAACGACTCTATCTGGTTTTTAGGTTTATTGTACCTGTTAGATCTATTAGGTCATATTCTCAAGGTTAAGTCAAACAACAATCAGGTCTATTGTTCATAATTCGTAAGGAGATTCAATGATTAGTTCTTATGATGGGATCTGTGTTTTGGGTATTCTTGGTGTATATATGACGTTTTTTGCCTGTTGGTGCGGTATCGGCTGCATATTTCGGTTCGGTCTTATTATTGGGTTCGACGTGTGGTCGTCTATGTCAGGGCATAGGTGGTTAAATTCGTTGTTTTATTACAGGGGCTAGGTGATGTCTATCGCATGTGTTCTGATGCGACCCGGTGGCCCCAATGGGGAGTTTCCATGGTTGTTGGATGTCTGAAGTGCCTTGGGGGCACGCCTTAGATGGTCTTCTTCACAAAGAAGAGGGCTGTCAACTTAGCAGTCCTCTGTGCGTAGTGATGTAGAAGATTTCGCTGTATTTTCAGCCAGCTTGAACCGTGGGAAATCCCAGGCATGCGGTGGTACAGGATCGCCCCAGGCCCGGGACGTTTAGCAACTTGAGCAAAATCGATGCAGGCACCAACAACTTTGGGAAAATCAAGGTGCGGTGTTTTGCCCGAGTATGTCCCGTGGTTTTCTGATCGCGTAGTACAGGAGCTGTGAAACGTACGTGTGTTGGGGCCCGTGGTTGTTGGAAAGACGACAGAAAAAGGTGTGTTTTGAGAATTCGGAACTGTATGGTATGCGGAGCTTGAGAAATGGAGCGTATGTGTAGCTGTCCCAAGGCTATCCCTCTAATCGAATTGACTACTAAACATACCACAAGTTGACGAAAGCAGTAAACGAGAACCCGATGCTCTTTAATATTCTCTTCCGATCAACTGCTAGTTGCACGAATGATTCAAGTCCCTCTTGGTGTGAGAGTCACATACTAATGCTAGCACTGCTCTGCCAACTTACACGACAACAACTTATGTGTGCAAACCATTCTCCATCGGCTGGGAGTGGGTCGACAACATTCGCTTGAGTTCTTCTTGTGTTGCTTGATCTTGAACAGCAGAAACAGGCCACAAAGTTTCCCGTGTCTCCTCGGGTAGATAACTCCAATTTGGGGATGGCGTCGGTAAAATATGAGAAAAGTCCTTAACAGCAAAATGTTTGTTATCCTATCGTCACGGACCCATATCAAGGACAGTCGATTCCGATTACAATCGGATGACTGACCTGGAGGGACCCCTCACGCACAAGACTTCTTGGATATGCTGCAAACTGGATGCCCGAGCAGTGCTCGATGATCGGGTCCGATCCACTTTCAAGATATACACCAACCGACATCGAGTCGTGCATGCGAAACTAGAAATAACACAACCATTAACCGAAAGTTATGGAAAACGATCATCGTCTCCGTTACCTGATGACAACCCACCACAATCACACACTCCGACAAGTCATGGAGAATGATGCTACCGGTGATCTGTGGCAACAAAATAACGGATCTAGAGACTCGTTGTACATGGAGCGCAGTAATCTCCGCGTGATCTTCGTCGCTAGGGAGTAAATTGACAATACAGTTGTCAAGATCGGATATCGAAACTTCCGCAGAGGAATTGTGAGAGCGAACATCGAGGATGGTCAAGTAACGATGAGAGAACGCGGTCAATGTCTTTGCAGACGCGACCAAGGTTGACTGTGGTTTTGTGAGAGGAAATTCGTCGGTCGATTTATGTACATCTGATGGTTTAGATTTCGGGGCTTTTCGCTTGAATGAAAATTTGGGTGTACTAGTAGAGGCCCCGCGAAGCTGTTCGATACTTTTCTCTAGTACCTTGAGTTGCTGTCTAACAGGATAACAGGAAATCGTTCTATTGAGATAACACAACAACTTACGAGTTCGCATTGCCTCTGATCATAACTCGGCAGACTTCCAGTAGCACCACTAAGACTTTTGGTCAAACGCGACAAATCCGATGCCACGGCTTGTATCGTAGTTGTCGGAACATCGGGGTCGTTCCTCAGTACATCCAAGCGTGATGTCAGTTCTGCGGACACGTGCGTCAGGTTGCAAGGGTAGAATGTGCTGAGACAGACCAGACCAGAGGCAGTCACGTTGAAATCCAGGTAGAATTTCTGCGCCAAAGCCCATTTGGTTTCGATACCAGACATCTTGACGATAACTAATCTCGGAGCGAGTTGATGTTTATTTACAAACAACTTCGACGGACTCCATGATCACGCGGCACGCTTCTATGCATTGGCAATTACCGTCTACGGGCTAGCTTGGAATCCCTACTACATACAGAAACGAACCAAGAGGCGGACCCTTACCGCCCACTTCTTGCCGATCACCCATCACATGCACAATGGCCGAAGCCAGCGCTGGTCTCTGTGGTTGGTGGCTATTGATTCATCCAACCATCGTCCACACGCTAATACTCCCTTTTTTCAGCTTTCTGTGTCCCATCAGCTCTGTTTAGTTGGTGTATCATTCGTGAGTTCGGACGCCCAAATTCACTGGCACTAAACGCAAAAAAAATCGTCGCCTTTACGTAGATCCATTTGGTGCCGACGTGCGATGCTGCGGTGGTTCACGAGGGTGTTGTAGTAGTTGTTGTGACTCTTCATTCAACGAGGATGACTTTGACGAGCGGGTGAAGAAGGAACAAGCAAAAGAAGGTGCTAATGCTGAACCCGTCGACTCTCAATCTGTACCATCGCACGGCATGTCTACAATCACAGACGAGCCAAAACCGACCGAGGTAGTGGGCTGAATTGTGAGTATAAGCTTCCTTCCTTCCTTTGCGTCCAACTTCCTTACTATCCTTAAGTATATAGTTTTCCTAGCTCGATCATTACGGATATGTAGTATGTGTTTCGTTTTTGGACACAATCAACTGGGTGCTTACTAGGTTATTCAGAGAACCAGCACCAGCCACTTGAGATTGCCAAGCCATGGACGATAAATGAATTATGGAGAAAGCTTCCTCTCCGGTGTCGCCGGAGTTACTTCGCTGTGAATCCGATGGTTCTCGATCAATGTGATCCGGGCCTGTAATTAGCCAACCCAACAACAATCGAAATATGATGGGCACGATCTGATGGTCAGAAGACTATTTCAATAGGACCACCCACACAAGGGATGAGGAATGATAGCTTACCACGGTTAGGAAAACTGATCGACCATGTGGAAAACAAAAACGAACGGACTTCGACAATAAAGCAGCGCATGAGTTTTTGTTGGGTCCCGGTGCCAACACTGGGCCCGAGGTCCGAGTCATAGCGTTCACTTCCAAATTTGCTTCCGCTTAGAAAAACGGTATTTGATCCGTACATATGATTTATCATTGCTGACATCTAGTTGCCAGTGCACCCTTGAGCCTCTGACCCAGTCTGGAAGCGCTTACTGCAGTCAAGATAGACTATTGACAAGTCAACCTCCCACGGATTCCCGGGAGGAGCGAATCACTTGCCACAGGTGTTGCTCAGCGGATAGATTGCAGGAGCAGACGACAAGGTATGTAGTGCTGTGTATTTCTCGCCTTTCATCCATTTTCCGGGACGTAGTTTGCATTTAAATAAACAGAAGGATCACTGGTTCTTCCAGTTTGGCGTCAGCAGAAACGCGGTTGGTGTTATAACCCATGAGCACTCTGAAGTGACGAGACGGTACCAGTGTGAGATCTGAGGGCTGTATCCTTCGCTGATGATATCGCAAAATCGTCGTCATGGGCCAAAAGGGGATGGATGCTACGAAACCACGACCGTCTGTGTCATCTCCAAGTGGATAGGCAAGTTTAATCTGGCGAGGACAAGGGAGGCCGAGGTTTTTCAGTGTCAGACTCTAAGATAGTGAGCAAACTCGGTATCCAAGAACGGTCTGTACGGTTTAGCATCCCCAGGTGGCAATTCCAGTTTATTAGGGAGATATGACGCTAGCGATGCTTACGAACAACTTGAAGTTTCAGCGAATCGAATGACAAGATCTGAGATATTTCACAGGGTTTCAAGGGATGTACAGCTAGGCATTCAGGTAACCTGCTCGTACCAAAACAGCTTGAGTTCGTGGGCACCAACTAAGACTGGTGACCAGCCCCTCTAATACCACAGTCCAGGTGCCAAAATACCTAGTAAGTAGTGGTGTTCAAGGTGACTAATTTTGACTAATTTTGCCAAATATTTGTACGACTTCACCTGTGAGATTTGTGAAACGGTTGTCTACCATGAGGCGGCATTCAATCGGAGATCTAAAATGCCTGTTCTCCGCTCTCGCATTCATCGTTCAATACGCCTTGTTTCGTCGCTCAACAATTTTGGTTGCTGTTTGGGCTAGAGTGGTCAAAATCTCCCTGCGGGTGGAGCAGTAGGGCATCAGTGAGAAGGAAGATTGCTGGGAACCATTTTTTCTTTCTTTGTGCTATCTAGCATCACACAGTTCCACATTGTCAATGATATACTTAGAATCTTTTTGAGGTGGTTGTGCCGTCGGTGCCGACACAGCTGAGTTTAAACTTATCAGGTCAGATCCAGTCAAATTGCAGGCTAGGGTTTAGCTAGGGTTTCGTAGGGTTTCGTGCCAAAATTAGTCACCTTGAACACCAATAATCGAGAATATTTACATGCTGTGCAGGCACAGCCATGTATAAATTGTAAACACCGAATCACCTGACGTGTCGCGTTGCGCTTTGTCACACAATCGTTACGATGTCAGTATCCATAAAATGTTACTGTGATGTGCCTTGTGCCTTAGACTTATCGGATGCCGTGCCTGGATCGGCGTGGCACTTAACGACAGATAAGTCATTTATCTTGCCATGGCAAATTCAAGCTTTCACAGGCAAATTGCAACGATGATCGATGGGGCTTGCAGCCTTTATTGTGTCAATGACTATCTTGCTCAAATTCTTCATTTCTACCGATTACGGTACAGAGAGGCTGGCTCCATGATATCCACATTTTCAAAATTTCCGCCATTGACGTGTATTTGCCGATCGCGATGGGCCGCTTTTCCAGAGAGATTTTGACTCGTCGTGGTGTCGGCTACCTGGCATAAGTATGCGTGACCTCGGAGTCCTCCAAATTGGACATACTTAATTATTTTTTTACCTTCCATCCGCGGCTTCGGCTTTTATGGGACTCCGTTCAAATCATCCGAGTGAGTCGGCACTACGCAACAGGGTCCTTGGCTACTAGCTTCAGTTTCAGAATGTGATATCTGGGCAGGCGAAAAACCCTTTTTGGTATTATTTGAGGCAACCACTGCTGATAAAAAGGCAGGAAAGTTCGTCTTCGTTCTCCACAGAACTTGCTTCCTCTGTCCCGCTGGCAGGCTTCCTATCTCCCGTTGATCCCGCTCAACATGTTCGCCAAGCTTGGGTAGATTGTTCCTTGTTTATCCCGTTGTTGTTATGTTGACAGTCTGTGTACGCAGTGTTCTCGCTCTCTGCACTTCTTTCGTCTCCGCGCTGGAACTCACAGTGCCCCCCGTGGTCCATCCTGGTCACCTCAACATTCGTGCCGTCGATTTCACAGATGGCCTCAAGCTCAATTTTACACTAGCTCCAGCCAAGAATCCATCAAATACCACCCAATGCTTTGGACTTTTGGATGTCACATCACAAATAGATGTCGTTATTGGACAAGATGTTCCTGCCACTGAAGCGTGAGTATTTTGTTTTGAAACCGCTGAGCGAGTCCATTGATGGACTCCCACTATCAGTAACTACACAATCATCGCTCGCTACTCAAAGTAAGATTGACGGGATCTCGTAAATGAACTGGTGTTGATCCACGTCTTGTTCTTGCAGTTTGGCTTTTGCCGCACAGACCAACCCATTCCAAATTGTCCACTGATACCAAGTGTTGATCATTAGGCACCTTACGCTTGCCCTGGGGCATTTGCACACTAGGGATACGGCGGGGGCACGGGTGCCCCCATTTATACCTAGTTTTTATTATGTCCTCCATGGGGAAATGCACCCCAACAGGACAATAATTGGATCCAAAAAAAGTATTGATTAGGAGATTTGTCGAGCAGAATGACACAATACTAGCTGGTTCTAGTATTAGACCTTTGGTTCGTTAGATGATGCACATGTTCACTGTTCAACCAGTTTGCCAGCACCCTTGTGCAGTTTTCCCTTGATCACGAAACCTCACGCTGTGGTATCTATTTATATGGCCGATAAGCCTTGCGGAGTGATCTGTTCTGGGGCAGCCCAGAAGCCGCGAAGCCACGCTAATCCATGTAGAATTTCTGCGCCAAGGTCCACTTGGTTTCGATGCCACTGGAAGACACCGCTGCGAAAGAATTCTTCGTCACCAATCTCGTAGCAAGTCGATGTTTATTTAAAACAACTGCCAATGAAAACCACGACCTTGACTCTACCTATATATATGTGATCATGCGGCATGCTTCGTTCGGTACACTGTTTACCGTTTACCGGCGCCGGGCTAGCTTGTCGGGAATGATACAAGGAGTTATGGAGACAGGGCACTGGCTTCTTCTCCAGCATCACTGAACTTCATCTCGCTGCGAGTCCTGTCTGACTCGAATGGTTCTCAATAAACCCGATCCGGACCTGGTGGACTGTAATGGAGATTGCCACAACTGACGACGGTCAGAAGGACATTTCGATCAACTTCACTGGCAATGGGATTACTTTTGCATAGTATTCTCACAGACGAACACTCACCCTCCGAGTCGATGTGAAGAAAGAACACAGATCATCGGGTAAGCGATAGAGTCGTACAGAGGGATTCAGGTCCAACTCGTGAAAGTTGGCCCGGGTACATACATAGATCTACAAGTCGGAGATTGCTGACTCGTGGAAGAGCAGGCCCGGATGCACTTGGAAACGTGGCCGGTTACCCGCCAATTCAATGCATCATTTTCAGCGTTGTCAATGGCTTGATTTGCCGCTTTCGAGTCGGCCGCCGGCGTTCTCGCGTCGTCGATCAATTTTTCTTGACGTGATCGGCTATCAAATGTTCCTCACTCACGCTCAGCGACGAGTTAGCGGCGTGACAATTTGATGGCAAGAAGAACATTTCAGTGGGATTATTGGTATGATATCTGTCCACGGCTGATCGAGGACATGAGGAGGTCGCGAAAGCATGCTACTCTGTCACTACGGCGACCTTTTGCGGATAGGACAAAGAATTGATAGAGGGGAGGTCTCTATAAGTTCACAAGCACCTAGGCCTTGGATGATCTGGATCCACGTCCATCGAAACGCTAGTATCTCCAATATTCTCTATCGCGGCGTAATAATTAGGAGTCAACTGACTAAATCAAGATGCGAATACACTTACCAACTGGCAGAGGTTACGTCTACTCAGCTTCTTCCGTACTGGTGATCCGCGCACCTTCAAGAATCCTGCAAGCTTTCTTTAGTTCTTGGACAGGCTAGCAGAGAACAGGTGCGGCACAAGGCCAAGCTATGTGGTACCCTGGGCCGAGCATCACGCACCTGGGTATAGTAGACTCTGTCATAACCCATACTGTCATAACCCATAGAAAGTTGGTGAAACCGAGTTGGTTCCCACCAAAAAACGCATAACTCTGCCATACCCCATACCCATAGCAATTTTGATCAAAATTCCGATTTGGGACCCATAGTTCCTGTGAAAAATTTTGTCCGAAAGGAGTGAAATCCATGAAATTTTGAGAGAATTATTTTTGTACCTATGCCCACATATAAAAGTTTAAAGAAAGGCTACGAGGCTCTAAAGAGACAGAATTCAGCAACGTAAAAGGCTCTCCAAGATGCGTTGTAGAGAGGAGAGACTCTACAGAGGATGACTCGGAAGATTGGCTTGAATGGTGGGAACTTGGTCGATGAGAATCGAGTCCTCCAGATGCTCTCGGATCACAATGCTCCGAATATCGGAGAGGCGCTCGAGAAACTCCCAGAAAATCTTAAAACTGCTGCTCAGCGTCTGATGACAGCTGCAGGTGCTCGCTCGCTCGAGGGATTTTTATCAACGATGGCAAGGGAACATACTACAATGAGATGCAGAACATGCCAGTGTGTACTAAATTTGATTAGTGATTACTTTGCTCACCGTCTCTCTGTTAATCCATACTCTGTCAAAACCCATACCTTGGCCTGTCTCCCAAAAGGTATGGGTTTTGACAGAGTCTACTGTATATTGCACTGCACAATGCTCATGAGCGGCTGGTCCTCCACTGTCGACTGGTAGCCTCCGAGTTGCGGTGTTCTCACAGGAGATAGCGCCGATAGCGGAGGGCTAGCCTTGAGTAAAAAAAAAATTCAAAAAGAAGGACTTACAATGCCGAGTCAAGCTGAAGAGTCACGGTGGTCGGCCTCTGCCAGTGATTTGCTGGAACGTTTGAAAGAAACGATAATTATACACTGAGTCACGGAGAAAGTGTAAACAACAAAGCCGTGCGAGAGTAGAGCCTCAGCGCGTCGTTAATGGCAAGTGAGACCGATACTCACTTGCCACGGAAAATGTTTCAAGTTCAAGTTGTTTGTATTCAAGCTAATACTACATCTACCTACCTGGACGACTTTCCACCACACTGAATATATTGAATGACCAAGTTCAAATTCCAAATTTCAAGCTTGAAGGTGTTTTCAACTGGATGATCGGTACCAAGTTACTGAATAACAAATCAAAGTTCCAGAAGCAATCTTTCATGAGTAACACGATGGACGGGAATTTAAACGATGGCAAAGTGCATACCAGTATGGCCTAGAACATCCTCCTCCTGTGACTTGGTATTTTCGACCGGACCCCGTGTCAGAGCCTGCACGAATCCTAGGTATTGTCTGTGGAAATTGCCGTAAGCATGTGTATGACTCTCCTCTGACAAGTAGGCTGATCCCATTCCTCAGGTCTTATTCGCTTCGACGTCCAATTCATTGTGCAGTCTCCGTTCGTCCTCGTGATCTTGCATATGCCATACTTTTTCTAATCTCGCTGATGTCATTCCCATTGACCACTAGGGCCTTTCGTATTGGACAAACAATGTTGCAGTAACCAAGGATACTGTGGTTGCTGCTGCAACAATTCATTCAACAAGGAACACCCTGATAAGCTGATACAAAGGGAAATGGAACGCTACCAGGAACAAGACGGTTTACGCACTCGTCAAGCTAAGTATGACGACAGAACCAGAACAAAGAACGGGTAGCATAGCCGTGGAAGTGCCATCCACACAAGAGCTCGAACCTGACTATAACCCTGCTGAAATTAAGGTGCCAAATTGAGTAAGTAGCTTACTTTCAATCATATTTACGACAAACGTCTCCTCACCACTAGTCCCACATTATTTGTCAACTGTCCTCCAATCACAGCGTTTGCATAGGCTTGAATTGAGGGAGAGTCACCAGCGCTAACACGTACATGTCTTGGCACTAGTAAATCGGGGTTTAAAATGAATCTTGTGCCAAACGATATGTACTGCATAGTACAGTCCGTGCGAACCTCGTTCCCTGGTTCCGCTATCTTTTTAGAACTGAACGCTTCACCTCTCGTATTATTACAATGACCACGGATTCCCAGTTTCAGCTACAGTGGGGACCGGGGACGTGTGGTAAGCTCGACGCGCCGAGTGTCATTGTAAATCATGCATACTGATTAGTATAGGATTCATTGTGTCAGTGGCGTAAGTTCATTTTCTCCTGTCTGTAGGTATTATGCATACTATATCAAGCATGGCTGGTAGTCCACGAGCATGGTGGACTGCAATAAGTAGGGTCAATTGGATATGGCCAGGCTGATTTGTGTGTTCCTAGGTTATTTGGCTGCACCTTTGGGCAGTGTATGTTTTATTTTTCGAGTTTTCCACAAGACCTGAAGTCGTTGAAGGCCGTGGTGGGTGCTTTGACTCATATCTATACTCCAATATAGAGACAATTCTGAGCATGGAGATTAATAGGTGTCATTCCTTCTGTATGTCTGCTTCCCGTTTACGCGGGTGATCAACATTTTACTCCATTTGATGGGATATTGAGAATCCTGGATGCTCTACACACATATTTTATGGCGAAGATTTATTGGAAGTTTCTTGCAAAGTGTCACGGCGCAAGTACACTCCACTGTCCTCCGGAACTCCCGTGGTAAGTGTAGGATTGGTCAATTTGTGGACTCGGTGGCTGATTGGTTATGGATGGGAATGCTCACACAGGGAAATGATAGTATGTAAAGCCAGCTGATCCTCGTTGAAGACCTTTCAATTGAAGAAATGTGCAAGGCAGCAATGTTCGTTAGTGTAAGTCAATTTTATGCCCCGAGCGTGTCATAATAAAGCTATGATACTGACTCTGGGCATCACCAAGTATATTGTGACTTCCATGGTTCAATGGTGAGTGTCGGCTCCATGCATACACTGTTCTTGATTTATTCAACTCACATGTTTAGTTTGTATGCTCAAAGAGTTTGGATAAGTGAGTCTGAACACTTTCCTTTTGCGTTTGTGAACCAGACGTTTCGGTATCAGTCAGTAGACACAATGTTCTACTGACATTTTTGATTGTAAGTCGAGTGGATCGCTGTATTCGCTGTATCCTTGTGATGACTGAGCGTATTGCGACACAGACGGCGACGACATTGACACAATTCGGTACATAGTCCAGTATCATTTCAGACAAGCTAAAATGACATCACATTCATAGCGCTTGGTCTGAGTTCGTACGCTCCACCTCTCCCAAAGCTATCTTGTAATACTAAATCGGCGCTTCTCCACCTCATAAGTTTGCACATACGTGGCGTATGTTTGTTGCAAGGACTGGTCACATAAACTGAGACGATCTACACAGCCTCCATACGCGCAGCGCCGCAGTCCTCTATTCCACCCCGGTGCGTCCCTCATCAGTTGCTACGTTCATCCACACCTCTGATTTTTCTTCATCCTAGTGGTCCCCACGTTCCGCGCTCCTGGGAGCCATATGCGACATCCTTATTACGGGCTCTGTGTTCTTTTACCTTCGCGAAAGTCACAGAGAGGTTCGGAGGTGTGTGTGCTGTATATTTTACTATTTTCGATTTCGGTTATGATATTGAGCAGCGGAACTGATCCGGGCCCTTTGTTCATGTCAGGTCACGTAACTATATTCGGCATTTGACAACTGTATTTATCAACATGGGGCTCTTTACATGGTAAGAAGTTTTTGTTACATATTGATGAATCCGCTTGATTACTTTGCTTCCCAGTTTTGTTTCGATTTGCTGGTGTTTGTTAGTACGTCAAATGTCTACAATCATTTCACCCACATAGGTGACGAGCATCACAGTATATCATTCAAGGTGGAAGCTACTTTACTGCACTACCAACGGGCTTTATATGCAAAGGTGAGTATCGGTTCGGGGTGTTTTGGTGAGCTCAATCCATATCTCGGACCACTTAGCATATGCCAATTCGATGATGGCCGTGTAGGTGGCCAAAATATAGATTCTCCTTCTTAGCTGATACATTCGTCCGAGGTTAGGCTGAATGCACGAAGATCGGTGCGAGAGCGAGAACAGAGTATCATCAACAATGGTTATAACCTTGCTACCATTAGTATCGATTAGGTATTTATACCGGATATGTAGGTCTATGGATTGCCGTGGTCATGATCACACTTGGAATCATCTTTCAGAAACAGCCTTATGTACACACTTGGGTGAATTTGTTTCCAGTTTCGTGCTGACACTGTCAGACGAATGAATATTTTACTATCTTCTGATCCCGAAGTATACTAGGTCTGGACTTGAAAATATTCAAGTAAATAAATTTGGGCTTTCGAGTGATGCGTTTGGCAGGTTCTGTGTTTCGTTTCGCTAGATAGGTACTTACGTCATGTACCGCCAACAGGGCCAGGGCCCAGGAGTACTTAGACTATGCGACTCCATGGCCAGGGATATGAATCGACATGCATTCTATTTTTCGAGTTTTTTTTACGACTCCTTGCAGGCAGTCGGATGTCTGACGTGTTCATCCCTGCTCGTTGATATAGTAAGTATCTGACCGCCCCGCACGCTTTCAAGTTTAAATTATGTCTTATGTCATAATGCATAACCGTATGGAGTCAGGCTGCATACTAGAAGCAGTGCTGCCAGTGACAAGTACCGCTGTACTTGCAACGTCATACACTAGTACTAATCAAGAACTTTTTTCCGCTGCGGAGAATGATTTCGTAAATGAGTCATTCACCACGGTTCGTACTAGTACCATTAACTCTTCGATTATGAGCCTCAGCAGGGAAAAACAAGATAAACGCACGAGGGGCGAATTCGCTTGCGCGGAATGTCGCAGGTATGCTTCATAGTAACTTTCTTCGGGCAACGACCGCATTCATGCTGACTCCAAATTCGAGGTTAAAGATTCGATGCAACAAGCAAGGTAAGTACTATGATCCAAAATACAGTAGTAATACCCACCTAATTTTACTGAGCAGTGCCATGTTCGACATGCATCAGGAGAGGGTGTGAGATACTATGCCCGAACAGTGCGTCACACTCCGAGTCGGTCCAAGTTGTACTGACCCTGATGCCAACACCACATTCTCTTTAGGTACGATGCCACCCGGTGATGGAAGTCGGTGTGTTTGCACGCTGCGGCTCAGGACTGTTATTCACTGACCACCATCTAATAGTTTCGTTTGCTTCGCTGAAGAATTCCTTCGACAAAAAATCGCCAAGATGGAAGAACGCATGAATTCGCTTGAAGATGCTTTGGTTATCATTCGAGGTTCTGGGTCAGATGAGCCATACCTGCTGCTAGGCAACAAATGGCCAAACGGAGAGGTAGAATGGATACCCGGAGTCGGTCAGGCCCGAGACTTAATCGTGGACAACGAATTTAATAAGTATGGCCTCGCTGATGTTCTTGGTGCTCTATACCTCGATGATACTCCACCATCCGACTTGACAATATCTGGTAATTCAGAGGTACGGAATTGAATCTCAGTGCTCGAATTTGAATGTCTTGTCTTATATGGAGCCTTGACATTGTTCAGAGTCTTCTACTTGTGGGTGCCCTATTTTACATCGTATCTTTCGTGTTTTGACCTTTTGTGTTGACAGCAAGCAAAAGCATTTATAGCGGAGTCCTCTTCTCCGGCAAAACACAGGGAAGAAATCAATTCATCATACCTGCCCTCAGAAATCACCGCGTTCTACAAGGCGTTTCCTTTTACGCCACCCGGAATTTCGACGGAGGTTGTTCAAGACCTGATAGAATCCTATCTTCCCCCGTTATCTCGTGCAACGGCTTTATGCGAGACTTTTTTGCAGTCCACATCCTGGATGTTCAGCATAGTATCACGGCAACAGATTCTGGGTCAATTGATCCCCGCGATTTACAGACATGCTGACGAGCATGCCCCATCACAACTGAGACTTCACGGGCCACATGATATATCTCTTCTTTTCGTTGTCTTTGCAATCGGTGCGCTCGTAGATCCTTCACTTCCGCCGTACAGTGTAGAGGGTCAACACTACCACATACTCTCACGAGCTGCTTTGTGCTTGCACCCGGTCTTAGCGCAGCGGTCTGTGGCGACAATCAAGGCACTCCATCTCATGAGCGTTTACAATGGCATGTGTGACATCGACAACAAGCTAGACGATTCGCATTCTTTGTTGAGTATGGCTGCCCGTGTTGCCCTGCAGGTACGGTTCTTCCGTTGTCACATATTTGGGACTGAGAGAAGCACCAGATAGGCTTTCGTGCGCCAAGTTTTATTATTCATTGGCTTGTATAAAAGACTGAGTATGACCTGTAGATCAGGATCCGTCGGTATGGGGAATCGCGGGGAAGGAAGCATACGAACGACGGACTTACTTCTGGTGTGTAAGCATTCTGTTAAACCCAGTACCTCGTTCAAGTATATCGTTAGGGACCTTCTGCATGGAACACTCTGGCAAGTAGGTGGTGTATTCTGGTGGCATCAATCTGGTTTGAAGGGGCGTCTTTAGAGCCTGATCGCTGGCCAGCCACCTGTAATCGCACCTTCCTTGATCCACTGTCGCCTGCCAACCAAGGAGGAAGAGGATATGTATCAATCCGGTGAGGTACCGACAGGCTGTAAGTGCATCCCTTGTCGTCAGGAGTCATGATATCAACACCTCAAAAAGTTGGAACCTGGAGCTTTAGCTTCATTGTTGAATGCATCGTGCCAGTCGTGGAGGTTACTCAGACTGTACACCCTCCTCCTTACGATGCTATTCTTGCGTTGGATTGCAAGATTCGCGAATTTGCATTTTCGATACCGCCAGCATCAAGTAACGGTCAAATATCAGGTGAAATGCAATCCTTTGTAAGCAGTCATCTACGAGAGCTCAGTGAGTCGATCACTTTGCTTTCCTTCTGAAATGAAGTTGACGATCTCGTTGACACAGCGTTACTCTTTCTGCATCGAAGTTTTTTTGCACGAGCATTGTCAGGTTTCCCTGGAAATCCATTGAACAGTCCCTTTCGTCATTCGTTTCTGACTTGCTATCAAAGTGCAACATGGATACTCACCGAGCATCGGAAGCAGTTTGCGCATCAGCCAGCGCTGTGCTCTCGTATGTGGCGCATTTGGTCGTTTACGTTCTCGGCTGCGGTTCGTGAGATGCTGTCGCGACCTGTTCTCCTACTGACCGTGTTCGTGAATAGATCATCATTGCAAGCGTTGCTATACAGAGATCCGTAAAGCTCGAGCCAGAACCATTCGAACAACTCGATCTCGCATGTATACTCTTTCGTGAAGCAGCACGGACGAGTGTCCGAGCACAACGAGCTTTGGTAGGCGTCTACATCTTCCTTGGACATCTACCGTGACTGACTGGAGTCACCAGCCTGTCCTATTGCGCCTGCGTCGGGAAGCTGCAAAGATTCGACTTGGAACTCTACATTGCTTTTCTGAAATGACAAGCAGTCCACTCGAACGGGACCATCACCAGGGAGTGCGTGATGCGGTGGACTCGCCAATACGTCTTGCTCATTATTCAGCCCCGGGCATGTCTCCTTCCGGAGTTCCCCTCGCATCCCCTGACCACTATATGCAAGCCCACCTTCTACCCGTTGCATATCCGTTACGCGCAAAGACTGTCGAGGAACCTTATCAAGGTACCGAAGTTAGAGTATCCTCTGAACAGCACAGCTCTTACGGTGAACTTCCATCGTGTTCGAGCGTTCAAGGGTCGCACAAATTGCCTAGTGCGCTCTACGCTAGTCATCCTCCTGATTATGGAGTCGCACTGGAAGACCGACGGTCATCCTTGATGCACGGTCACACTGGAACCCACATGCACTACTACTCTGCACGCGGGCTCTGACATGCGTTGCGCGTCTGTACCCGCCTCTGTGTAAGGGCAAATGAAAATGAGATTGGAATTTCTGGTCACGATCAAGCGCTTCTTGCTTACTATTACTACTCGCAAGCCACATGCAGTCCGGGTCATTTTTAAATTTCTACGGGCGATGTCGATGGCGCTCTCCACCTTTCAATGAATTAAATGCCATTATGATCGCACTTGAACGCGTTTGGATCCCTTGTTCGTTCCAACCCGTATGTAAAGGTTATTAATAAGTGTTGCCGCATCAGACTGTCGTAAAAGCGCATCGTTCTGCGGTAATTGTTTTTTTTTGGGTCTCTCTGATGGGCCCTATTAGTGGCGTTCGCTTGCGGCAGCACCAGTGTCAATGAGTCAATGCGTCACACCGTGAACGTGAGCCCAATATTTTCGTGTCTGGGAAATTCACCAAACTAGTAGTAAGCCCGACGCTTCCCCGAGATTCTTGCATAGCACTTGGTCACTCCCCAAGTAAGTTACTTACTAAGTACCTTAGACTTTGAATACTCCGACGTACTAGTAGTAAGCCAGGAACTTTTGGAGTAAGCAGGAAAATGTACAAGTCGGCGCAGACATAGGTGGAAGCCGTCTGTGAAGCTCCTCTTCGGTCGCAAGACTGGCGGTGTTAGGATGGCCTCGTGGACAATGTTTGACTAGCACCAATTTGCGGCGTCAAAGAAGGTGAAAGACCACGGGCCGTAAAGCCGCTTACAACATCTCTTGAAATTGGCGCAACCTATGGAGTTCCTGTATTCTTCTATATCCACGGATGTCGGAGAGTTGGTCAGATCACTGAAACTTGATTCATAGATGTATGAAATCGTTCTTTCGGTGATTAGCGACCATGTAGTTCGTCGGAGGCGCCATGGCGCTGTGGCCGTTGATGGTGACACGGATGGTTGGATGAACACCAAAGGCCACGGGCCTTTAGTGTACTGGTTAACCCGCCGATGATCCGCCAGTGAGCAGTTAGTATTCGTAGAAGCCAGCCGGTGATAATAGACACAGCTTGAATGACGACGAAGTTGGGGCCGTGATGCGACATGCAATCAACTAATGGCCAAATTTTCAGCTTACCGTACAGGTCACCTGGAACAAGCTGCGCTATCGCAGGGGCTACACTGCACCCCACGTTCACCCCTGAGCAACAACAGGATCGTTGAGAGCGCTTACGAAGGCGCTGCTCTAGCACCGGAAACCAAGTGCTCAAAGGCCGCGTGTCGAGTGTTTTATCAGTTTACTCTGCCTGCGGCATTGATTGTATAGGCGAGTGGAACATGGCGTGCTTAAAAAAACGAGTCAGTCAGTGTTCCAAAAAAGAGCACAGGATGTGGAACATACGGCCATCCAAGGGGGATTGTGAGTAACCCCTGCCACGGCGACAACATGAGACCGTGAGTCAAACGCCACCCACATACCATGATTACAACGGGCTATACGATTCGTTCGGCGCATTTTGAATGGCGTCCTGTTCTCTGGATACTGTACATGACATATTCTGGTCGGGTTACAGTCAGTTCGCACATATCCCGCTGGTTGTAGGATCAAAGCTCCAGGCTGTGTAGTTCGTACGAGTGAGTCATGATAACGGTATTCAGATCTATCTCCAACGAAACCCTTTCTGGAGGAAGCAATGTTTTTTTGGCATCAAAGGAACATTCGCTGCGCTCATTAAATTAAATCAGACGTGAATCAGGGGTCCGCTCGTCTCCTGAGTGATTGTGACTCACCTGGTCAGTAGTTCCACAAGCCTGAGAGAGCCTGATATGATCTGTGCATATATTGATGGGGTCGCGCGCGCGTACAGTTTTTCCCTCTCTGATTGTGCTACTGTTTTCAGATGGTTGGACGCACCAAGTACGACGCCCTGAACCCTAAGCTCACGGGTGTACTAGTAGTGCATGCAGCCTTCTGACTTGATCCGAATCGAATGACTCGATGTTGGTCAAAAGAGGCGTTTTGGTCGTCCCTGCGCCGCCGAGCGTGCGCGCAAGCTGCCCGCCGTGTTCTATATATGACTCACCGTTTGCCATAACGTCTGATATTTATTTACGGGACCGGGCCGCTCACACCGCAAACACAGGCTGAACTTGCGGTCATCAACATGCCAGGGATGCACGCCAGTCAACAAAGTTGGCATGGACACAGGGCTGTCGGATTGAGAGTCAGCGAGCCATAGCCTGTGGAAGAACAGAACAACTTGAGAGTCTGAGGGTGATGCATACAAAGATTAGGGGTTAAACGTGTTGATTGTTCGACCATTGCGGAAGTAGCCATACAGTTTCAAATAAGTTAAATGATGTGAAGATGATCAACGTCTCCGATCCCGATTATTATACAGCAAGTAAGTAGGGATTGAATCAAGTCTATCAAGATACAAGATTGGCAAGTCCATCGTATAACCCAGAAAACTATTGTACCAATTAGAAGATGGTGAAGCATATAGAGCGAACAGTATAGTAAAAAAGTCACAAGATGAACCGGCTCAGAGTGTGGTGCCGGTGTTATCGCTGGATGCTGTAGTGCCTGATGGCTCCCTGGGCCACGACACTACAAGAAGGCCATCATTCAAAGATGCCGATATAGTACTCATCTATGAACGGGTGTTTTTATCAGCACAGGATGGACAGGATGGAAAAAAAAACTCGCCATTGTACCCTTTGGAACGTGGAGAACACGTTCGAATCGCCCATATTTGATTTCCTTTGCGAGGTATCGTACTTCGCTTTCGTGGTCAGAGGGCATCCTCGACTGACGTTCCCCAGAAATGAGGAGTACGTCGTTCTTCTCTAGGTGCACTCTGACTTCGTCCGATTTCATTCCAGGAATCTCAAGTGTAGCGGTAATCCGTGAGGAAGCAGGGTCGTCGCATATCTCGAGTCTGCAAAATCATATCAGCAAGCTGGACAAATGGGTGGGGGTGAGCTGGCACACCTAGGTTTGTAGACAAGATTACCTTGGCGTACCCTCCTCTCTAGTGCAATGTTCCGCTCCCGTACAATTTGCATGACATATCTCCGGGCTAAGGCGCGATCCAAGGCACGGAAGCGATCTTCTTGGGTGGGTTGGGAAGACAGTTTGCGAGTGATCAAGGTAGCAGTTGCAACGGTCATAGAAAGCTTTGAGTGCGGTTGTGGGTGTGGAGGACAGGCGATTTGGTGGTGAGTGAGGATCGACTCATGAGTCGGAGCTTACTTATAGCCCCGGACAAAGGTCACAGCGCGCTTAGTCAGGGGTGGTGTGAGGTTGAGCACAGCTTTCACAGAGGCTGTGCGTGACAGAGTAGTCATTTTTGGTGCCCTGGATTTTCTCTCGAGTCATAGCCCGAGAGTCTGACACAGCATCGGTTCAGCGATGCCTCGGAACTGCGGGTTCGCAAGGAAATTAGATTCCGGCTTATGTCGTAGATCCAGATGAAATGTCTCGGGGCCCGAGAGAAGTTGCCCGAAGCTGGTCGATGGTGGAATCATGGAGCATTGGAGCAAAGATTGGAGCGTGGAAGTGGGGCGACATGATGGCCAAGTGGAGAGTTCCCAGTCACGCTTTCTTCAAGGGTCGTGACCACCGTCACGACAGCGCCACAAGGTCAACCTCAACTAAAACCATCATGAGCAAGGTCGTCTTTGGTGTGTGTCCCTGTTCTCGCTGTCCTTCAAGCTCACTTCGTGTGGCATAGTTGGAAATGTACCCTACAACATGGGCGAGGCATGTCTTTTTCCACATTGTGTCTTTTCTCGTGTCCTAAGTCTTCAGCAGGAGCAGCTGATCGACGTCTTCAAATCCGTCGGTCAAGTTGTTGGCTTTAGGTTAGACCAACCCGTCCTATCCTTTCAGACACTTACTCCACTGCAGACTCGTTTTCGACAGGGAAACCGGAAAACCTAGAGGTTACGGTTTTTGTGAATTTGCTGGTACATCCAATCCATCTTCTGCCTTTCAATTATCACCCTTGTCTGACCCATTCCGACCCATTGTGCCCCCATCAAATCACACATGTCCCCTCAAATTACGCCTGCGCTTCTGTCATTCATGTCCTCAAGATCATGAAACCGCCCTGTCTGCTGTGCGAAACCTCAACAATGTCGACGTTGGCGGACGCCCCTTGCGAATTGATTTGGCAGACTCGGACCCATTTCTCGAAGGCAAGACTACAGTGCGAGGGGAACTACTAGATGGTAGTGATCCGAGGGGGCATTGGCGTGATCGTCACCGAGACAAAGACAGAGACCGCGACCGCGACAGAGATTACGACCATAGAGACCAAAAGTCCCAAGACCCGTCCGCCTTTCTGTCAGCCCTGCCCTCCGGTGTTCCCGTCCCTCCTGGGTCCACGGCATTAGATTGCATTAGTCAGACACTCGCCGCGATGAATCCAGCTCAGTTAGTGGAAGTGCTGGCACAAATGAAGGTGTGCAGCGGTTCAGAACCATGTCCGAACAGTTTTGCGAATGACAAGCCGACATCGGATCGATTGCTTTCCCCTTTCTTTAGGCATTTGTGATTACGCACCCTGAGCAAGCACGAGCACTGTTGATTGCCCATCCGCAGTATGCCTATGCGCTTTTCCAGGCGCTGCTATTGAACAAGATTGTAGACCAAACTGTCCTTCAGGTATGTTGTTTGACGTCGCGGTATTCAATAATCGGTTTGTCCGACAAGGCTGTTTTTTGAAACTTGTGTCCGTAGCGTATGTTGCAAGCCACCGTGGGTAACACCGCGCCCTCGGCGGGCCCTCCGCAGCCACCCCTGCCTCAGATGCCAACGTATCAACAGCCCCCACCTTTACACTCTACACCTCCGGTGATGCCACAACCAATGTCTGTCCCTCCGCCAGCGGGTCCAAGCATGTATCAACAACCTCCCCACATGGCGCCACAACACGCCTACTACCGACCTCCACCTCCGCAACCACAACCCGCACCTGCCGCTCAAGCGCCCCCGAGTTCGGTGCCTGAGCTCAACATCGACCCTGCGCAGCGTGTATGTGATCGTCCAAACTTTGCGGTGCTAATGGTTCTCTGATGTGTTTTCACAGCAAATGCTACTCCAGGTGTTAAGCTTAACACAGGATCAGATCAACGGATTGCCTCCCACAGAGCGCGACGCTATCCAAGCTTTGGTGAGTTGCCGTAATACTATGGTACTTTTTTAGTCCCTGGTCTGACACATTGCTCGATCTCAGCGGAGCCAATTCATGGGCGGAATTACTGCGTGAACCTTGGGGTTAGCCGAGTCATTCATGACGCTTGGCATCGGTCAGACTCGGATTGTTGCTTTTTCCGTCCACGCCGTTCCGCCGCAAATGAGAGCATCCCGACTTTCTCCTTGTATTGGGCCTAGACTAGTCTAAAATTCAAACGAGCTTATTTTCGAGACCCCGCGTGTGCTTGAGCGCAACCAATTTGGCGGTGACCTCGTCTAGCGGTACCATCTCACCCTTCGATTTCGTTCCCACGTCATCCCTGTTCCGAACGTTGACCGACCGTCCGTCGAGCTCTTCTTGACCGACGACTGAAAAGAGAGGGGTAAGACTTCATGTCGGATGAGATCCATAAACACCGTACCCAAGAGGAAATTGTATTGCGCAATTTCACCGTTGCGAATCTTTTTAGGAAGCGTGTCTGCGCCATTGTCCACGTCCGCAAACAACCCCAACTCGGTCAGCTTATCCGCAATCTCTTGGGCATAGTCCTTCTACAAACGCACAGGTACGTGAGCTGCGGGAACTCGGATCCTGGAATGGACGCTCACATAGGGGACGGCGACGGGAATCACGAGCACTTGACGAGGCGATAACCAGAATGGCCTAGGATAATCCATCGTTGAACGTTTCCATTCCTTGGACGTATAGCACAACGATACATACCATTTCCCACCAAAGTGCTCCGTGACGATGGCGATGAACCGCTCAAGACTTCCCAGTATCGCGCGGTGAATCATCACCGGCCTCGATGGGGGCCTGTCCGGGTTCGTCATGTCTTCTGCGGAACGGTACTTGAGGTTGAACCGTTCCGGAAGTTGGAAATCGAGTTGGATGGTCGCACATTGGAATGATCTATGCAGGGCGTCTTTGATGTAAATGTCAATCTTGGGTCCGTAGAATGCACCATCGCCTGGATTGATTCCCCAAGCTCCTGGATATTGTTTCTCGAGGGCCTCTTTCAGTTGCTACGCACACCAAGTCAGCACACGATAGGTACCGGTAAACAGACAATTGGCAACTGACAGCTTCGGCCACGTCCCAAGTGTCAATCGTTCCCAGAAAATTCTCTGGTCGCGTGGACAATTCCATACGGAACTCGAACCCAAACAAGCCGTACACATGCTGCATGAAATCAAACAGAGCCTCAATTTCAGAGATGATCTACAGCAGTTTGCAGTCAATCAACAATCAAAAAACTGCATTGGCACAGCATGCGCCTCTCACCTGTGATGGCATGCAAAACACGTGTGTATCGTCTTGCATGAAACGCCGAACGCGGGTCAGACCCGTCAGCGCACCTGACGCTTCATTCCTGTGCACGATGCCAAATTCGGCCATTCGGATCGGCAACTCTTTGTAGCTCCGGTCTCGGGAATCAAAAATGAGGCAATGACCGGGGCAGTTCATCGGTTTAAGGGCCCATGTCTCTTTCTCGATGTCGAGCGTAAACATATCATCCTTGTAGTTTTGCCAGTGCCCTGACGTCTCCCACAGCTTCGAGTTGTACATGTTCGGCGAAATGACTCATGACGATGTCAGCCAAGGACGCGCTTATGGCAATCATGACACTCACCTTCTTGATAGCCACGTTTCACGTACTCTGACTACATCGCCCTCAACGATCTGTCCGGAAATGACTCGAAAAACAGACAAGGTACGTACCCTCATCAATTCAAGCAACGTGTTGTAGATCCGGGTACCATGGGGCAAAAAGAAACAGCTCCCCGGACTGAGATCATTGAAAAAGAATAGCTCTTGTTCCTGAATGTGGGGTAGCGAATAACGCATCATCACTCAATCTCTTGATCGAATCTTACCCTGCCTATTTTACGATGATCTCGTTTAGCGGCCTCGGCCAGGAATGCTTTGTAATCTGATAATTGTTTCTTGTCCGGGAAGGAGATGCCGTATACGCGCTGCAGCGAATCGTTTTTTGCATCGCCTAAAAAGTAGGAGGCAGAGTTCTGCGCAGGCAGTGAGCAGTCGTGTCAACGAAATCAAACGCGCGACGGACCTTGGTGACCATAAACGCCTTGATCTTGCCAGTATGTGGAATATGAGGCCCAATACACAAATCGACCATTGGCCCGCAACGGTAAACGGTAGTGGAAGAGCCATCTGGAATCTTGGTCTCGATGAGGTATTTCTTGTACTTGTTGTACTGTCACACACAACCGATCAGCCGTGTTCGACGCACGACCATGCTGACGCACGCTAAACATCTCCAAGAGATTCTCCTTTGAGACGGGTAGTCGCTCAAACTTTTGTCTGTCCTTGATCGCACTCTCGGCAACCTTTTCGAGCGACGGGTAATCCGCATTCGTGACGACTCTGGAGACATCCTTGTCAAACAAAAAGCCACGCATCATCGACACGTCGACGCACCTCTCCTCGATCGACATCTCATAAAAGAACCCATCGTCCGTGGGCGGACCGATACACAGATGACATCCATAATGTCTCTCCGCAGCCTCACCCAACACATGCGCCGACGAATGCCAAAACACACGTTTACCTAGCACATCCCGTCAACCTCGACCCACCCCACCCACCCAACGACCACGCACCTTCAGGATGCTCAAAATCCAACACCTGGAGCTTGCACGACCCCTCGAGCGGTCGTTCGAGATCCCAGAGAACGTCGTCCACCTTGCCATCGTCCCTATGAGACAGACGCACGACATGCATTCGAACGCCACAAGGCTCACCTTGGCGATCACCGCGCGCTCCGAAAGACTCTTGGACACCTCCTTGGCAACGTCCATCGGCGTCGTCTCCCAACTCGTTCCACGACGTTCAGACCCATCCGGCATCGTAATCGTAATCGCCTCCCTCGGTTGTGCTGTGCGTCGTCGACATGAAAACGTCGAAAAATGACAACGAAGGGGGAAACACACCCTTGACGAACGCGTCGTACTCGTCGCGCAACCGCTCAAACAGTCGGATCCGCTGATCGATGTACTCGGGGGGTGGTTGAAGCTGTCCAGCAACATGAACGTTGGGATCGTCGACTGTTGGTTCAGAGTGATGACGTACCTCGAGCGGGTACTGCGATCCGGAAGTCTGAACCTTGTCCTTTTTCTCCTTTGCTGGTTTCTTTCCCTCTTCCAATGGCCCGTTGGGGAGTACAGCTGCTTGTGAAGTCGCCATGCTACGTACGTGTCGCTGTGCGGACAGAAAAAGAGTTCTATCAAGACGATGGTGGCGTAGGATACGATACGACCACCGTGTGCGCGCAAGCAATCGTAGCATTCGCCGTGACTCGATCTTTTGCTCTACTTTTGGACGTACCAGGTAAAAAATAAAAAATTGTTGAAAATAAACGTGACATAATCTAATCACCCGATCCAACCCGCCACACCTTGAGCACCCCTGCCCGATCCCCACTCACGATCCCCCCCCGAAACGGCGCATCGATACACGCCAACGCCGTAATAATGTCCTGATGCGATTTGAGCAAATTCTGCTGGTGATGCATCACCATCGACATCCGCTGTGGCGCCCGATTATTCTGATTCGTCGCGCTCGACGACTGTACCCACGTCTCGACGTGACTCGTCACCGCACCATTCGACGAACGGACCGTGCTACACCAAGTTCAGCACGACACCAACACAGACAGCTCGCCACGCACCTATAACTCGGTCGCTCAAACTCGGGTTCCGAACTTACCAACACCGACGTACGCTCCACCTTGCTCACATCCCACAACCTCACCCGCCGATCTTCGGACCCACTTACTATGAACCCCCGATTCCGATTTGAACTCGACACGTCGGCCGATAAATCCACAATCTCGGAACGGTACATGCCCGGGTGGCCCCCGAAATCGAGGCCCACAAGCAATGCACGAACGTCCGGTGACGGCGCGGGTAACGAATCGTCCCGTTGCATGCTCTGCGACGGTCCACGGTCCCTTCTCGAAAACCCAGTGTTGGAATAGGCTGCGCCGCCAGGGTAACGCGAATTTACGAGCGCAGTAATGGCAGTAGCCGGACTCTGCTCTGCATCGACACCCGTCTGTTCCTCAGGCTCCGGTATCGGCTCAGACGCTGACGTCGTCGTTCGGGTGACAAAATTTTCCACCAATACCGTATTCTCGATATCCCACACCTCGATCAACGTCGACGGGACCGGTTCTGGACTCCCTTTCCACGTCTCCACGGCGACCATCACCCAGCGCCCTTTGCCTTTTGTGGGGTGTACGGTGCATTGGTGTACCCGCGCCGTTCGACCAGCACCAGACCGACCCACTTGCCAGCTCTTGAGCAGTAACCCGAACCGCTTGTCCCAGAGCGAGAGCACCCCCGACGACGTACCCACTAGAATCCACGTCCGTTTTCGATCCATACACATACATGTGATCGAGCCAAATTGACGGGGATTCTCCAGTCGTTGTAGCACACGCATCGTCCGTAAATCCAGCGTAACAATGACAGAATGCGACGTCGCATACACCAGATTCGATGCCACATCTGTACAAATCGCTCAGTACGCTCATCATGGCATAAAAGATCACGCACCAGTATTGAAGTGCGACATGCAAGTGACATACTCGCCAGGCGATTCGACACGGTGTTCTCGCACGACCGACAGCTTGCCATACTTGGGTAGCGATCCCGTCTGGTTCAAATGCACGCGCACGACATGCACGCTCCCGTCCTCTGCTGCACTCGCAAAACAGTGCACGCCCTCGATGACACACAGGCTCTTGACCCGTGCATGGTGCTGCGTGTACGTATGCCGCGGTTTACTCGTTACACTGCGTTCCAATCGTGCTGTGTCCCAAACCTTGACGCTCCCATCATCCGAGGCCGACACGAAAAAGGAGTGATCGGGAGCAACGGCGAGCCCGGTGATACAATCCGCGTGGGAATGGAGATGGGCCACAAGCGTGGCTTCGACGCGACGATTACTATTGTCCCGGGCGATAAAACTCTGGCGCGTAGCGTTTCGCCGACGGATCGGGCCCTCGTGCGCGCGAGGACCGAAATCGTGTTGTAGCTCACGGTTGTTGTCCAAATAGAGGTTCTCGAGCAGGTTATTAATCCCCACTTCCTGATTCTCTGTAGAACTGTGTGACGACATCCCAACAGGATGCGACGGATGGTACATACCGTATGTAGACATGGGCTGGAGAGAGGTGACCCGCGATCGACGCGTAGGACCGGCCGTCGAGGTAGGCGACCCTGAACGCTCTGGTGAACACTCTGAACGCATGCGCGAGGGCGCTTCGAGAACCCCGATGGCATTCATGTTCGACGACCCGACAGCAGGCGCCGCTTTTTGTCCGTCTGTGCTTCCAACGTGGATTCTATGCGGTACGCGGAGCGTCGACGAGTTTGTCGTCGACAGTACTGAATCCGTCGGACTGCTAGGGCGGTCGTGAGCAGGAGGTGGGCCAAGCGTAGACGTGGTTGCTCCCGGAAGTGGGGGCGATTGCGCAGCAACGTGTCCTGCGCGCTCGCGAGCGGCAATAGCGAGATTGAGAGACGAGCCTGAGCTATTCATTGTGGCGAGCCGTCGTCGCAGTTCGTCAAATGCAGGCGTGTTCGGAGGGTGGTCGATGCTGGTCGTCCGACTCATCCGGGGTGTACCGAGTCGAGCCAATATATCACTTGAGCGACGGGAGGAACGGGAGAGGTCTGTGGCAGCGCGCGATTTGAGAAAGACGGTCTGAGGGACGACGGAAAGTTTTTGGAGCTCGACGTCCCCCGTCGTGCGGATGATTTTTTCATAGTCGGGTTCTAATCGCAAACGGGAAGCAAAACTAGGCCACCGCATCAGTATCGATCCAAGGCGCACACATCCAACGCACCTCGACGCGTTATTGGCGAGTTTGAGAATGTAATCACGCATCGCGACGATCTTTGCCTCGTCAGCCACGGTCATGCCTAGGTTCTGTAATTTCGACCATTGCGCCTCATCCCTGTTTTGCAATGAGAGACGAGACTCGACGCGGAGGAGGCCACTTACTCATCAGTCCTGTTTTGCTTTGGAGTATTGGTCCCTGCCTTGCGCATCGAGACAATGCTCTCTCGTGGCGACTCGATCTTGGTCGCAGGCCGTCGTTGACTTCGCCAAAATGTTGTTCGTTCTGCTTTCATGGCCCATTGAATCGCGCCATCGAAAACTGGGCGGGGTAACTGTAGGATGTAAGATGATTGTTCAACCACGTCGGACGAGGCTACATACGGGTGACTTCATGGCTGCCAACAAGCTCTGCTCATCCATTTCCTTCACATCACAACGCAACAGATGGCGCAAGGAAGGGTAGAGGATACACCACACGTCGCTCGGCTGGAGATGTTTCGCTGCCGAAGCGATAAAAGCAGCTGCACCTGATCACGAGCATGTTTGGTGATGCAAAACTGCAAGGCAAAAGAACGAACCTTGCCGTATCCAGATGTTGGGGTGGTAAAAGAAGCATAGGGTCGCACTCATGAGCTCCCATATGCGCATCTTTTGAAAAAGTCCGAGTTCGCAGAGGCTGGTGAGAGCAGACAAGACACGAGCGACGACACTCTCCTCGACGTCTAAGGCAGTCAGTAAAGCAACAAACTGGGGGTGGGTATACTGACCTGAGAGGGCCTGAACCATCAACGGCAAGATATACTCGTCCAAACTCCGTCCTCCGGCACAGGCAGCTACGTCGACGATGCTCTCAAAGAAGGCCAGTCGGAGTAACCAGTCGCGATCATTGAGATAGGTGATCATGTGGCTGAGGATGACGTCGTTGGTCTTTTGCCGGCCCAAGAAAATGCAGAGTGCGCTGATGTTGTGTAGCACGGCACGTTTCACGATGGGGGAAGGGTCCATGAGGAGTGCGGCAAGCTGTTCCTGAATGGAGAAATGGAGGTCATACAGGGCTGCGTCATAAGACACCTAGAGTCGGCGAGTCAGTACCTGGTGGTTGGGCGTGAACACGACGCACTTCAAAGTGAACTTCGTCGTATTCTTGCTTGTCGTTTTTCACACCGGGAGCGACACCGTGGGTCTTGAGCGTCGTACCGATTTCGAGATAACGGAGCGCGGTGTCGGCCAGGGGAGCGATGCACTGGGCATATGTCGCGCGTACAGAGACCTCTGTGTCTTGAACGAGATAGCGGACATTTGGGATGATATACTCGGGAAACATGGAGACATTAGAAGGTGTGATAACGGTGACCCTCATCAACTGTGAACGCGTTCAGTTATGGGCGAGTGGAACAGGCAGGAGACGAACGATTTGCATGAGGGTCCTGACGGCGGCGGAACGCACGCTAGCCACCTCGTCTCGCAATAGTTCCACGACGTAGGGGACGGCGCGATCGAGCTTTGATTCGTCAGTAAGGTGGGCACAAAGAGCGAGGAGAATATCGAGTGCACGAATGCGGGACGAAGGCAAGGCGCAGTTTCGAATGTTTGCAAGAACGAGTGAGAGAAGGATGAGCGCAGGACCGTCCTCCGGAGGCGTTGGACGGGGAGAAGGGGTATAGGAGGGGATATGGAGCGCCACAGGAAAGATGTCCTGATGTAGTATGCTGTATTCCTTGACATTGGTGGGCTCGACGGGGAGGAGGTAGGGTTCGACAGAGGCATAGTCATCCCAAAGTCTGTGGATGCGGAGATCACTGTCGTTTGCGGGTGCGTCCGTCTTTTGAGATGAGGATGCACGTTCGGTGATGGAGCCGACGTATTCGTGAAGAAAGGAGTAGAAGGATTCGGGCAAGACGTGACCTCGTGCGTCTGCCAAGGCGGCGTCAAAGGACGGGCGAGAAGAAGGGTCGAGAGAGATCATTTGTTGTATCATGGTCTTTCAAAGTGAGGATGGGGAGAGGCAAGAGGGGGAGGACTTACTCGGATGCCCTGATCGTCGATGGTGGCGAGCTGTGGGTCGACGGAGTACTCGCCCTCGCGATACTTGAAGAGTTGGCTGAGGGAAAAGAGAGGGGCACCCTCGAGAAACATTTCTGCAATGAGGCATCCGGCGCTGAAGACGTCCATGGGCTCGGTGACGCGGTCGATGGGGACGGACGGGGAGTCCTTGTAGAAGCGTTCTGGAGCGACATAGCAGGTGCGGCGACCGCTGGTGTCAAAGAAGAAGGAAAAGTCGGAGGGATCGTCGAGGGGGAGACGGGTTGGCTTGTAGGGTGCAAAGTCGGTGAGATAGATCCAGTTGGAGGAGGAGACGAGGACGTTGGTAGACTTGATGTCGCCGTGGGGGGTGCGTTGTCTGTGGGCGTGTGCGAGGGCGTTGAGGAGTTGGAATGCGATCCATTTCTTTTCGATCGGAGAGAGAAAGGGACGGGTGCTGATGCGGTCGTAGAGATTGCTCGCGAACCACTGGCGGACGAGGTAGCCGGCCTTGTCGGACTCGACAAAGGCCTGGTACGAGTACACGTTCGGGATATCGCGGAGTGCGTCCCTGTCGACTGCGGGGGGTCAGCGGGGGTCGTGCACGGGAGAAGCCGCGTACGCTTCTGTTTTCGGTGGTAGGCGGCGAGCGAGAGGGCGGGGTCGTGTTTGATGAATATCTTTACGACGAGCGGGCGGTGGCGGTGTCGGCACTTGACGGTCTTGAGGAAGCGAGCCTGTCCGATGCTAACGGGGGGTTAACGACAATAATGAGCGTGACAGTCACGCACCTTTTCTCGTAGACGATATCGGGGGCGAGCTCGGCGACGAACGCGTCGGGTGCGGATGCGAGCGACGAGCGGGAGTGGACATTGCCCATGGAGTGTGACAGTGTCACGTCACGCTACGAGTTGACCGTCGACGACGACGTGGGAACCGAAAATGTACAAGTTCGCGGCGGTGTCGCCCACGCAGCTCATCGCGCCGCATCCCCAAAGCCAGATGCCGCCCCAACATCTCACGCTCACCCCCGCCCAACTCTTGCAACAGCAGCGTCTTCCTTTCCCCCCTCATGACCGGCCCAACTCCGCCGCCTCCGCCCGCTCTCTCCACCACGACACCGCCCGTCCGCCGACCGCTCCCCGCATGATCCGCCCTCCGACAAGGTCCGCCTCCCCACGACCCCCCCGAAAATCTGCCGACCCCCTCGCCGCCCTCAACCCCACCGTCACAAAGGTTTCTTACCTCCCCCACGTCGACGCGTCCGACGATGACGACCACGACGACCCCATCCCTGCCCTCCCCCCCGCCGACATCGCCGCACTCAAAGACCTCATGGCCCGCGACTCGGCCTACGACGCCGTATACCGCGCCAAGAACGCCAGAATGCTCCACGAGCTACGCACGGCGGGTCCAAGTGGCAGACTCGCCTGGTGGGACAGGGACTTTGCCGCCAACGCCCCCATCAACCGTCGCTCCGAGCGCTTCGACGTCCGTTATCCCCGCCCGCCCACCATCGGCGCGAGGAAAAAAGGCGCGCGCCGCGAAGGCATACGCATGTCCGTCTACTCTCTCTCTCTTCTCTACCCAGCTGACTATTCCCCAGTCCCAGGAAACTACCCCCCGACCTCGCCAACCGTCCAGAGCAACTCGTCCCCATTCGTCTCGAGTTTGACGTCGAGCACCACAAGATGCGCGAGACCTTTGTCTGGAATCTAAACGGTCAGTCCCTCTTTCCCTTTCTCTACCCCCCCTCACCCTCACCCTCTTCCAGATCCCGTCATCACCCCAGAAATGTTTGCCCAGACACTCGTCGAAGACTATGCTCTCCCCCCCACCTACCACAGCATGATCACAAAGTCGATCCAAGAACAACTGAGCGACTTTAAAGCACACATCGCCAGCATAGACTCTGATTGGAGACCCCCTCCCATCGACTCGGAAGGCCCCGGTCCGGATGATCAAGACGACTCCGACATCGAGGTCGTCCATCATCCCCTACGACCCGTCCCCGACCCAGAGCCGTGCATGGACAACGCAGACGACGACGAAATCGTAGGCAAGGGCACTTTGGAGGACGACGACGTCAAGTGGTGGGAATCATGGCGGAAGCGCGCAAAGAAGGAGCTCCCAACGCGCATCCTGTCGATCAATCGGCGCAAGAAGCGCAAGATTAACAAGATCGAGGACCCGGACGAGCCAAGTGGGAGCAACCAGGAGAGACCCCGTACCGTGGACGAGTTTGAGCTCGACGAGAAAAAGATCTACGAGGACTTGCGCATACTCATCAAGGTAAGCCCGTGTCATGTTCTCGTTGCCGGCGCGTTGATCGCCATTAGCTCGATATCATCGTCGGCTCGATGAAGCTGGATGATCAGTTTGAATGGGACCTTGAGAATCAGGAAGCATCCCCGGAACAGTTTGCTGAGGTCTATGCAAAAGAGCTCGGTTTGGGTGGCGAGTTCAAGTGAGCGGCGCGTTTCATCGATCTCACGGTCGTCTAACCCATCCCTAGGACTGCCATCGCACACTGCATACGCGAGCAAGTCCAAGTCTATCAAAAATCTCTCTTCCTCGTCGGTCATCCCGCGGACGGCTCGGCCGTCCAAGACGATGACCTCCGCATGTCCTTTTTACCCGGCCTTACCTCTGCCACCAGAACGATGGACCAAGTCCAGTCCTTTACCCCCATTCTCAATTATCTCAGCGATGGCGAGATTGAGAGGAACGAAAAGGAGCGTGAAAAAGAGCTCACAAAGAGACGGAAACGAAACACCCGTGGTCGTCGCGGCATCGCACTCCCTGACCGCGAACCCAATCGAACTTACCGTACACCCGCCTTTGGCTTCCCCGAGCTCGATCCCGCGACACTCGCCCTTGCCGCTGCTGCGAGTGCCCCCACATCCAGGCGTGCTGCTGCAGCCGCAGCCTCCGTCAACATTGCCAACATGGTGGCTTCTGAGAATGGGCAACCCATCATGCCACTCCAATTACCCCCACAACAGTCTATACCCCAGGTGGCCTTGTCGTTGGGCAAGGATAAGAAACCAAAAGGGCTGTTCAAAGCACCCGACTATCCACCTGAAATCCTCCATCCTCGCGCACGCGTCACTGCCCCAACCCAGACGACTGCTCTAGAATCTGTCTCCATGTTGCCCTCATCACTGCTAGAAAGTGACCCACCTGTCTCAGTCGTGACCCCTGCGCCTCCGGATGCCAAGGCGATTGCGAAAAAGTTGAGGGAGACTGAGAGAGAAGCAAAAGAAAGGGAATTTGCGGATGGGCAACATGCCAACGTGATCAATGGTGTTTGGCACTGCTCAAATTGTGGCTGTCCGGAAAGTATCGCCATCGGACGACGAAAAGGCCCCTTGGGAGACAAATCCCAGTGTGGAACGTGCGGTGCGCGGACTCGTATTCTTTTTTATCTACGTTAGAACTGATTATGCTTGTCATATTAGGCAAGTTTTGGCATCGGCATCGACGCCCGCGGCCCGTTCAGTATAATCCAGATCCTCAGCATCACATGAACTTGAGAAACGAAGAATTGGGCAAGACAACTACCAAGAAGCGGGGTCGAGCAGCGAATTCGGTCGCTGCCGACGGTGCAGAGACACCCAGTCGGCAAAAATCCGAACTCTGGGTCGAGGCACCAACACGACCGCCCAACTCGGCGACGGTGCCTCCCTCGGAAGACGATCGGCCAGTATCGCCGGTATCAACGGCATCGAGCATATCAGAGGCACCCCTCGCCCAACAAACTCTGAAAACCAACGGTGCCAACCAGTCCACGTCTGCCGTACCGCCACGACCGACCACACCCGACTCCCCACGACCGCTCGCGAATGCGAATTTCAGCTCTCCAGGTGTAGAGCTTGCTTTGACTGCGACCGGCGCATACGTGAGCACACACGTTTTCTGACGCGGATGCTATTGATGCTCAAACGTCAAGTGAACAGTCTATACCCGAGTGGTTATCCAGTGCGATCGTATCATTGCAAGCCAAGTATCCAGACGACAAATTCGAGGCGATCTTGCGCAAGTCGTCACCCAGGGCGACACCAGAGTGGCGAATAAAGTGTTTGGACTGTCCTGGCAAGGTGCGCACGAGATCAATTTGGATGGGCGTTGTAGGTTTCTGAATTGATGCGCCTAGCTGTATAATCCTGGACCGGGCGACTCGTTGTCAAATTACGAGGTACATTTGAAGAATCGACAACATCGGTTACGAGTGTCGAGTCGCGTCAAGGCCTCGTCGTAGGGGTCGTTTGTATTTAACAAAAAGGGATGCTTTTTTTTTGGCTTTCTCTTCGACTTTCGTTTTTTTTATGAGACTGTCTTGCTTATGATTTTCGCTGTGTTGTGTACGTGCGTGTACATACTTTATTATCGTGTTTATCATGCTTTTTTCTCGGGGAGGAAAAACTATCAGGGGGCTTGCCGACGGCGCTTTTGCGAACGCAATCACTCGTGGTGATGCGATTGACGGGTCTGACTTGCTTGACAGTAATCGTTCCCGAAGCTGCCCAGGCCAAAGCGAATTGATCTAACTCACTCATCCAGAATAAGTAGGCGTTTCAGCCCTTGCATCCTCAGGCTATGAATATGACGATACCAAGGTAATATCTCCCGCTGCATGCACGAAGTTCTTTGTCTCTCAACTTGGTGGCCGATCAAGGATTTCTGTGTGTCAATTTCTATAGCACTATGGCTCTTTCGGATGTTTTTCGGGCGGTCGGAACTTTTGTTTGTGCTGCACGCACTTCTAGCTTGGCGATCATCGATCATCGATCAGTACTCAATAAGCTTGCAAACAAGATACAAGTCATGTCTACAGATGTCCTATGGCGACCTGACACGGATCCGAGCAAGCCACCACTTTTACCAGGTGCTGTATACAGACCAGACATTCTTGAAGTGATCGATCAAACGATCAACACCCTCCGCCCTCAGTTGAGAGAGCTGAGCGACAAAATACACGGTATGATTGGTACACAACTCGTCTGGACGATTGATTGTCACATTCTTGATATGATCAGCTCACCCCGAGCTGATGTTCGAAGAACAGTGAGATGCGCTCCTCAGTGCATATCACCATGACACTGATCCCGTGTTCCCTACTACTATCAAGTTACGCACATGACACGTATACCGACTTTTTGGAAGCGCGAGGATGGGACGTTCAAAGGCACTATTTGCTCGAAACAGCTTGGGTGGCCACCTATACACACGGCCAAGGTGGTCGCGTTCTCGGTGTCAACTCGGAGATGGACGCGCTGCCTGGGATCGGGCACGCATGTGGCCACAATCTGATCGGTATCGCAGGCGTAGCGGTCGCTTGTGCTGCCAAAGCCGCCATGCAACAGTTTAACATTGACGGCAAGGTAATCTTGCTCGGAACTCCCGGTGTGTTTTCATTCACCTCATTGGCCAATATTGTTGACGACGACGTGTAGCTGAGGAGGGTGGGTTTGGCAAGGTTCGATTGTGGGATGAAGGTGCTTACAGGGAAATGGACGTTTGCATCATGTATGATCTCGTGTTCGATCCTAATTGTTCTCATTGACCGATCTTTTGGCGATGCAGGTGTCATCCGGCGCCAGGTCCTCCCTACTCTATCAGTCTCAGCAGTTCTCTGGCTTTAGTTCGCCTTCAAGTGGATTATACGGGAAAAACGTAAGGAAACCTGCCATCAGGTGTTTTTGGGGTTCATTAGTGATCTACTGGTATTCAGCGCACATGCTGGCTTGAGTCCTTGGGAAGGCAAGAACACACTAGACGCCGCCGTTCTCGCATACACGAACATTGGTCTTTTGCGCCAGCAAATCAAGCCTACCCATCGCGTACATGGAATCTTTGGGGGAAAAGATTGGGCTCCAAACGGTTCGCATAACCTTTCCATCGCTGTTCGTGACCTCAACGAGCGTGTTCAGTCATTCCTGACAACGCTACGGTACAGTAAGTCCAACCCACCCATACCCTTGAGTGCACGTCGACTCAACACTCTCGAAGATGGTTTGTGCGTGCCCCCCTAACCAAGGAGGTGTATCAGACGGTAGCTCGCGTCAAAGCTTGCTTCGAGTATGTGACTCTATCTCTATCTCTTACCGTGCTAGATTGTTCCCAAGAGGTGCCGCTGCCGCCACTGGCACCAGCGTTAAATTCACCGGTGAATCGGTGGGGAATGAACTCGTCCAGAATAAGGTGCTCGGTAAGCCAATTGACCGGTCACCATTTCAGTCGTTATCTTATGAACATAACGATACCAGGCGAAGAACTTGCGGATGTCGTCCGGAAGCGGTACGGAGCAATTGACCACGAGTGGGGTATTTCAAGCGCATCCACGGATTTCGTAAGTCGTACCAATGATATTAGCACCAGATAATAAACCTGAACCAACTTTACAGGGCAACATCACCTACTGTATGCATGTTCTTTGTCTTTCATATGCTTCCTACTGACGGGTGCTAGTGATGCCCGCGCTGCACCCTGGGTTTTGTACGTCCTATACTTTATCCTTGACGAGCCATTTCTGATGGGTGGTCAACGCGACTGCGTACGGTTAAACGCGCAGCGATCCCCACTGTGCCCGGAGGGGGAAACCATACGAGAGAGTTTGCAGCAGCAGCCGCTACCGACGCCGCCCACGATGCGTGTTACACCATATCCAAGGCGCTGGCACACGTTGGTATGCGGGCCCTTACGGACGAGGTATTCTTGGAGCAGGTGGGTGCAAGGCATCGATTCGAGTGACTCGCTGATTTTCCAACATGCTCTAGGTCAAACAGACATTTGAACAAGATAAGGCGTCGAGGGCTTAGGTGGGGGTAGGGTTAGGTGAAAATTGGCAGCGATAAGTACTGATGCGGTGAGCTCTCTTGTACTAATTGGCCGGTTCTGTCTTTGAATGGCTGGGTATTGGATCGGGTGGAATCCTTCGTTGTACGAGGTGTTCAAGTTATGGTTATATGATAGTATACGTGCGCGGTTAGATTGTTCGAACCTTCCCCGCACCAGGAAAATGACACCACACTTTTTCGACCTTATTTGTGCTTTCTCTGCCCCGTAAGCCGAGATTAAGCATCAGACAGAAAAAGTCTGGCAAGGCCGAAATAAGCCAGGTCCTCAACTTGTCTCATACTTTTGAAAGCGAGAGGCCCTTCCACGCCCAAGGATACTTTCATGCCGGGTCGAGCGTCAGGACAAATATGTCCCAGGTCTACCACGCAATTTCTATGACCCAACCTGGCTCCTCAGTCTCGAGGAAGCCAGCCTTGTCGCACTTCAAACGGAGCCTGAACAAGACCTCACTCATTCTTCTGCAGTTTTGAGGTTGTGTAGTGAAACATTCTCATGAAGATGGTGACATATTTTATGTTTTCCTCCAGTGTCGCAGAACGCTACAAGAATGCTCATGGTAGTTGAAGTTCGAATGAAACCCCTGACTGTATATGTCGAGATGCCTTGACGCTGAATCCGACTCCTTGTAAGTCCCTCTGCGATAGACAACCTCACCGCCACGCATCGTAGATCAGCAGTCCCTCTTGTACCGGTACGTCGTAGTCGCCCATCCAGGGCCCACGACGCAGTAAACTTGTACAATATGTCCAATCATACCTACCATGATACCCATGGCCATCGTCTCAGATCAGCTGCCCAGTCCACGAAAACGCAAGTCTAAACCAGAAAGTCTAAACCCAGAAGAAACAAGGGCAGAAAAAAAATGACAACATTCAAAGAGGTAGGTATGCACTTCAATCCAATCCACTGCGTTTCGCCCGCGACAAACAGGTTTCGATCATGACGCGAGCTACCCTCCATGTGCTTGATCATGGACATCGGCCCCGTTTCGTGATTTATCGCAACAGGCGATAATCTGAATCCCTCCTTCACTTTCGGAAGGCTGTCATGTATCTAATCTGAAAGGATTGCGTCATCGAGGGGGGCATATAAGCTCATAGGGAAAAGACAAACCTCGCTATCGAAGTTTGACAGTGCCATGACGGAGGATTTTTGGAAGGTGTCGGTGTCGGTGCACTGCGTGAATGAATGGAGTGTGATGCCGGGCTGGAGCGGCGACCACGACCGCAGCCAGGACGGAAAAAAGGAGGATGATCGTGGAGGAAAGCATCAGCAACATGCCGACTCGATTGGGGGGAGGCCTTTTCTTCTCTCTGGCTGGAGAGTGATTCAATGGGCATGATACCGTCCGGTTTTATACCGTTGGATACGTGTGTAATGGCCTGGAAAAGTAGATGCACGACGAGTGACATAACTTGAAACATTTAGTTTGGTTGGCTCATTTGAAAAACAACAGACGGACACTCACTCAGAGCTCACGGTGCTTGAAGCTCCTAGAGACTGGCCAATACGACCTCACCATCAGGGACGACGGTGTGTGGAAACACCGTTTGCTCACTCTGAGCAGGCACTCAAGTACTCACGTTCGAAAACAACGCCGCGGATCAAATCAAATCATTTCGGACTGTAGGAACCATGCTTCAACGTATGAAACACTTTCTTACACACGAATATATTACAAAACTCAGGTGATCGTAATCATTCACCACTTCTCGTGGGCAGGTCGTACTGCACATTTTCGCACGTAAGCTTCGCATTCACAGCGACAAAAAATGCACAGGCTTACAGTCAATCTCCCAAGCCCAAGCTGAGCTGTCTTGTTCCACGAGATTGAGGTAGGCCTACATGCGCGCAATAGTAAAGAGATGCTTCCTCCGCGGAGGTAACAATCTAACCTTTGCAATAGAATCTGGATCAAGATGGCCATCTGCATTGGCTTCCCATCCAGCGTCGTTTCGTGACCTCAGACGGTCAGTTAGAATAGACCCGTCAATGATGCTCTGCGAGCCGAAAAATTAGTATCCGCACGCATCCTGATCTTCACTAGCCTCGGCAGCTCACATGCGCGACCTACAACCCCCCACAGAATGTCAGCGAGAGACGGATAGAAAAAACGACGTGTAACTACAAACATGAATATTCTGTTTTCCGAATTCCTTGGCCAAGCTCTGGGAGAGAGCTCTGCTGCCGAACTTACCCATCGCGAACGCGCTTGTGGTGGTATTACCCCTGAGTGAGGCTGTGGCTCCTGTGAAGATGAGAGTGCCCTTCTTCCTTGCGCCACCTTTTCCACCTTCACTTGGTTGTTCAAAGTCGTTCTTGGTGAACTCGAGCAGGACTTCTCTGGAGAAAGTGAAGGCAGCGAGAACGTTGACATCCAACGACTCGCGCACTTCCTCTTCAGTGATGTCCAGGAACGGCTTCCACACACCATACCCGGCGTTGAACAGTGCGACACGAAGGGGAGAGGTAGAGACTGGGAAGCTCTGCCTGATGTTGGAGAACGCGTCACGAATTGACGCTGGTGTGTAATCAGACACCGGAAAAGGTGCAGCCTAATAAAAGTCGAAAATCCCGTCACTTGGGGCAACGAATGTATAATTGCGACACACCTCCCCGCCATTCTGATTGATTTCATTGGCGAGCTTGTTGAGGTGCTCGGGTCCACGGGAAATCAAGGCAACTCTGTATCCCAACTTGCCGAACAGACGCCTGGAATACCGATCAGTTCATGACCCGTTGGGCTGCCCGACGACATGCTTACGCTGAAGAAGCCCCTGTACCTGTGAGAAAGTCGGTTACTATCGAACGCCGCGCAAACATTGCAAAAGCAAACCTGAGCCATTTCCGACACCGGCAACGACGAACAAGGGCCGAAGAATGGACATTTGTTGTTGAAAGATGTGAATCAAACCATGGACGTGGGCATATTTATACACGTCACTGTGTCATGAGTAAGCCCAAGAGTGACATTAGTCAGTGGATATGGCGCAATCCGACAATATTGATTCAAATACGCAATGCAGTGAATGTCTATGTTATCATTTCCAGAGTGAAGAGTGACACGTCGGGGTAGCAGACTAATGTGTCCCATGCAGAGCAATGTGTCCAGCTTTACTATTCTGCCAAGCATCGTAACGTTTTGCCCAAGTATATGTACCGTAGGCTGGCAAATAATCGTTAGGTGTGAGTGATGCGGAAGCGTGCAAAAACAGACCGATTGCGAATGGAACAATCCAATAAGGCACTTGAGAGGCGAGACGTTTGTAACCATTAAACATCCAACCCTGGAAGATCTGTTTTGTTGGGAGTTGACGGAACGGCGAGACAGCTACACACAAAAACACGCATTAAAGGTGACGGAATATGAATATGCGGGCTGAACGACTCACTGTAGGTAATAATGCCTCTTTGCTTCAAGTTGCTGGTGTCACCCCACCAGGGGTTCTAACGGGACATTACTTTGCGGTTTGTAGCCGCCATCACGGTAAAAAACTCACATAGACTTTGCCTAACGACGAGTCAGCGTTTGCGTTTTTAAATGACGGAAAGACTCACCCTCAGGCATACCACTGAAACGAGGTGCAGTCGGGCGCATGATGGTAATGAATGTAGTAGCTGGTCAACTTGAAAGTGGAACCCGAGGTTGCCCGGTTGAGACCAAACAACAGACAAACAACGTCATCATCTCCATAACCATCACCAAAAGGTATGTGCGAACAGCCCTCAGCAACGCACTCATTCACCCGCTCCAGGCATGATCAGCCACCAGACACTGTATAACCTTGCCAACTACCTTGGCGCTCTTGCCATGATCACCGTCGTCGCATACCATTTCGTGGCGGTGAACGCCCGGCATATTTCAGGGAACGCGGCATCACACTAGAGTTGGTGAGTTGTAGCGCAGGCTGTATCTTTGAAGAGCGATTCACGAAAAAGTTTCTAGTTAGCTAAAGTCGCTCTGTCGTCTTGTACTCGCAATATGACTTGACTCCGCTACCCAGTTTTGGTTTTGCACCAGTGTCTTGTTCGTGGCAAGTATGCACGGTCGTTGGTAGGGAATGTCAGCGTTTTAGAGTGAGAATGGCTCGGCGGGTCTTGAGAGTTATATTACTTTCACTATTGAATTACCCATACGCTATCCGTAGCACACCACATAAAACATCCATCCCCTACGGCCAACCTCAGGTTCTTGCTACACATGCGACGTCATTCAATGGCATCGTCTGAATCAAGTTCGGACTCGATCGTACAGGCATTTATTTCGAGGCATCGTGTCCTCCTCGCACAGGAGCGCGATGCGGAGATCGAGCGTACTTCATTACTCCTCAGCAATGCTTCACCCAAACTCCTCGAACAGCGTGGACTAGCGCTTGGCGGACTGGGTGTAGTGTCGGCCGGGGTGGGACTCGGCGGAAAGACGTACGTGATCGACGCTCCTTATCATGGCTGCATGCAACCCCTTACTCGACAAAGCGCAGGCTGGTAGAATTGGAGAGACATTTAGCATACCATTCCTCACCGTTGTTTCCCCCTCATACCTTCAGGGTCGTATCTAATATCATAGTATCATTCATGAAATATGAATGACTTACGTGTCCACAGACCCGGTGATCTCGCCCGAATCGAGGAGAACATTTCAACTACACAGAAGAAGACGGGCAGCAAAAGCAAGAAAGCACTCACTGATGCAGACAAAAAAAACTTCACTGCCCCTGAGGGTGTCGTGTACAAAGTTTGTATCATTTCTTTTCCCCTCTCTGACCGTCCTGAATCTTTAACAGGTTACTGATACACGCATTGTGATTGCTGTGGATCCTCCGGAATCTGGCGACGTCGATCTCGACTTGCCAGAGAAATGTCGCGTCGTCAAGCTCGCAAATAGCGTCACCTATGATCGGTAAAGAGAACTTTTTGTTATACGTGGTCGAGTCCTGAGGACCCATTCTAGGATGGACAAAGCTATCGACCACTTGGAAAAGATTACGGTACCTTCCACACGAAAGGTAACTTGGTACTTGACTCTTGACTGTATTCCTTTGGAGTTCATAAGTCATGCCTCCTTAGCCAGACGACAAGACAAACTACGAGCTCACACCTCTCATTCGCGTATTGCTTGGAATCTCCCCACCCTCCAAGCCGTCCAAACTTGGAAACATTTCTTTCTTTGACGAATCGCTCAACGAAAGTCAGAAATCAGCCGTCCGATTCTCTCTCGAGGCCGCAGAGGTCGCATGTATCCATGGACCTCCTGGTACGTACCATCGCTGTTCCGTATGTCTCCTTCATCAACGTACAATCAGGCACGGGAAAAACGCACACGCTGATCGAGATCATACGTCAACTCATATCTAACCCACCCGACCAGAAACCGAACCGTATACTCGTATGTGGTGCCTCCAATCTTTCTGTAGATAACATCCTCGAGCGACTACTTGCTCTCCCTCCCCCCGAGAAAGGAAAGGGTGTCCCACTAAAAGTAACACGGATTGGTCACCCAGCGAGAGTTATGGCACGCGAGAACGTACTTGATGCAACGTTGGAAGTCAAGGCTGGTCGGAGTGATCAGGTTCATCGACTTCGATCCTCCTGAAGATGTGCTAACCGGTATTATATCAGGCGGCACTCGCCAAGGATGTAAAGGCGGAGCTCGATGCCGCCCTTGGTACACTTGCTGGGAAAGGCAAGGGCAAGGGGGCCAAGAAACCGCGTGGACTCGAACGCAAGAAAATGTGGGAGGATGTGCGTGCGCTCAGAAAAGAGTAAGTTCCTGTCCGCTCCTCTGTACTACCATCAAACGGATTGGCACCCATGACAGGTATCGACAGAGAGAGAGTGGGGTTGTCAAAGCCGTCCTCTCAGAGTCCCAGGTACCAGTAGCCCTGATTCTGGGCAAGATTGGTTGTGATCTGAACGCGTCCACAGATTGTCCTAGCCACCTGCCATTCTGCAGGCGGAAGACAATTCCGCGATCATACTTTTGATGCCGTCATCATTGATGAAGCAACTCAAGCTATTGAAGCAGTACGTGCTCACATGGGTGCTTCTTGACCGCTGAAAGTTCAGGGAGCTTTAGGTGTGCTGGGTCCCCATATTCAAAGGAAAGAAGTTGATCCTGGCAGGCGACCCCATGCAACTCCCCCCTACCGTCCTATCTTTGGACAAGCACGAGAAGAAAAACAAGCAGGACAAGCAAGCAAAAACGGACTCGAACCCGGAGAGTGGCACTGATTCGGAATCAGAATCGATACACGGAGACGCGGTCATCGCAGAAGAGATCACGGTACCCGCAGCAGTCGCATCAGAAAGTCCGAATGAACCAGTAAAGAAAAAGGGTGTTCGACATTCTGGTTTACGTCCTCCGAGGACCCTGGAAACGACGTTGTTTGACCGCCTTGAGCGAATGTACGGTCCCGGCATCAAGCGCTTGCTCAATGTCCAATATCGGTAGGCCCCCACCCGCTTCATTTCCGCGCTGGCCCCACTCACCGATCCCCGAGGATGCACGCTCTGATTTGTCAGTTCCCATCGCGCACACTCTACGCATCCAAACTTAAATCGCATGATTCGGTATCATCGCACCTACTCTCCGACTTGCCGAATACACAGTCATTTTCCGAGACAAAGGATGAAGAGACGATTAAAGAGGTCCTCGGGAGTCCTATTGTCTTTTTTGATACGGCTGGGTGCGAATACTATGAACGTCTGGAAGGAGACGGAGATGAAGGCAGCCGATGCAACGAAAATGAAGCTTTGGTGGTGAAAGGGTGGACAGAGAAGCTCGTGCGCGACGCTAGGCTTTTCCCCCCCCCTCTCTCAGTCTCATGTCCGGTCTGCAGGTCGAAGCTGGGGTGTATCCTTCCCAGATAGCCATCATCACCCCGTACGTCTTGGGCAACGTGTCACCCTGGACCTTATTTCAGTGATCGATCCATGCCTGACTTGGCTTGGTAGATATCAAGCCCAGGTTACGCTCCTCAGCTCCTTGCTGCGTCCCGACTATGGCCCAGAACTCGAAATCGGCACTGTAGACGGAATGCAAGGCCGAGAGAAAGATGCCGTGATCATCAGTCTCGTACGGAGTAATGACAAGGTCCGTCGCATATCTATCCGATGTCTCAGATTTGATACGAAGTGGAAATTGGTATATACTAGCGTGAAGTAGGCTTCTTGAAGGAGAAGCGCCGAATGAACGGTAAACGCTGTCATTGTATCCGATCCATTCCTTGGGAACTGATCGGTCCACAGTTGCGATGACCCGAGCAAAAAGACACCTCGTACGCTACCAATACCGCCACTGCCAGTGACATGTCATTGAGCTCCACTCTGTTTTACCACGATAGTGCATTGTCGGTGACTCGTCCATGCTCCAACATGGGGGTACGTATCTGAAACGATGGCTTGCTTGGCTCGAAGCAAATGCGGACGTCCGATTCGCGGAAGCATAAAAAAAACATATGGACGAACAAATAAAAGAAATCCCCGGGATGTACATACATAGACTGAAAAAGCTTTGCAACTGGCGTTATGTACTAATGATATAAGCGGATACCTGCGATACTTAGCAAATGTGTCATGCCAAAAATAAATATTACTACTGTAGGGCCAAGGACCGGCAACCGAAGATAAATGAAGACGTGTGGCGCGTTCTAGAAGGTTAATACTCGTCAGGGTCGTTGAGTGATGCGTACTCGGAGACCGTTCGAACGTCTTCGTATTCTTGAACAACTTCCCGCATAGCAAAACGCATAATCGGTGTAAGGGGCGTCAACCTCGGTCCGATGACCTCGTGTTCATCTCCTTCGTCGATCTGCCCTAGATCTCTCGTCGAGAGATTGACCGGATTCACCATCACCATATCTCCCTCTTCCGAGACGGTCGCACTTGCTCCGCCAGCGAAAGAGCCATTGTTGCTCAAGACCCGATGTGCCATCGGAATAGGGGACACGGGTGCACTGATAATCGGGATCTCCACCTCTCTCCCAATTGGCTCCGTCCAATGTAGGTTCAGCATTTTCCCTTTGATCATCCCATCCACCGCCCGCACACCAATATCCCGACAGAGCAGGAAGTATGGAAGGTGTTGCGTCCCGGGCTGGCTAAGTTTACTCATGACTTTGAGGAGTTGCATTGCGCTGAAATCCGCAGAGTAGTCTTCGATCGAGAGCACATCACGTGGCGCATAGGATTTGAATCCGGCAGGGCCAAGGCCAGAATGAAGAGCGTCCGGGCCGCTAGATCGTGGCCGAGGACCGGGGGTAGATGGGGTGATAGGGTCACGCGCAGATGTCAGTTGAGAAGAGTGGACGATATGAAGGTTAAGAGTCGCATGTGCCTGAAGGAAGGGCGAACTCTGTTTGACTAGTTCATATATTAGCAACGCAGGTGCCTATCGCAGTAGGAATACTCACTATCAAAGTTTCCGTTGGCGTTGACTGGGATGGATGGTGAGGAAGTCTGGGAACATTGATGAAGAAGTAGCTCACTATACTCGCTGATATAATCTTGCCAATGCGATAACTTGCCACCGAACGCCTCGAATAATACGTCAAACGATAATGTAGGCCGTAGTGCTTCCGGAACACCGGGCAATATGCGTTCCAAGAAATATGTTCGTGTTTCGCTTCTCGAGCAGTCATCGATTGTGACGATCTTGCAATGTTGCACAATGTTGAGCTTGCGCAGCCAGTTTTGGTAGAACGGATCGCTAGTAGCATGAATGACATGACACAGTCGATCTTGTTTCGTGAGCACATGGATCGAATCTAGCAGACATTTCATAGTCTCTGTTGATTGAACCAAGAAAGGCCTGTTCATCATCAAGGATGAGAATCGCGAGAGGATTTGTAAATAATGCATACAATTTATGCGCTTCATCAAAAAACAATACTGGCATCTTCTTAAGAGGCTTTTCGGATTCTTTGATCATAGAAGACGACAGGCCACGACCACTCTCACTTGATTTCTTAGCACGCTTGAAGAACCACCGGTTCCTGTGGAGAAGGGGCGAATTGTTCACATGAGTTCGCTCAGATGATACATCTGATTCCTTCCGCCCTTGGTGACCGGATTCATTGGCATATTCTGGCGGCTCGAATTCGGCGTATCTTAAGAGGGAGTACTGCATTGTGAACGCGTGGGTATTATGATCACAAAATAGAAATAGAGATCCTACTTGGAACAATTCCATGAGTCGGGCGACGTCGCTTGTTCGCACTTGCGCTCCCACGCTACCCGCGACCGCTTCGGACAACCTGCGTTCCACATCCAAACGGTCATGCTACCAAGACCCAGCGAGATCAGTACCCCCACATCACCTTCTCCAGTTTTCACTAAACCAATACCCACCTTGAATGCGCCGGCTTCTTTTCGAAACTCGTCGAACCCAGGCAGGATAGAAACGTCTTGAAAGTATTGTTCCATCTGTTGGCTCAGGCACATGTAAAGACTACCAACATCCGCAAAGCCTGGAATACGGAGATCAAAATGAAGAACATGGAACTTATCACGGGAAAGAAGTTCGCGGAGGAGAGCAGTCTATATGCGCATCAATGAAGCCCTCCGAGACGGATCAAGAAGCCAAGCATACCTTGCCCACGGCACTGGCACCGAAAAGCACCGTGAACGACGGGTCGCCTTCCAGAGCACGTTCAAGAACGCGCATTTCGGCTTCACGGGGCAAAAAGCCAGGGAGACGTGTGACCGCGTGCTTTACGCGCAGTCGCGGAGCCTCGCGTTCCTCCGTGATCTCTTTACGTGCTTCTTCAAGCAGACGCTTGGATTCCGTCAGGGAACGGGCGGTCTCGGAGGGCTGGATGGGTCACGGACGGCCCAATTAGGACACACGCAAGGAGACAATGCGGTAGTAAAAGCGTACATTCAAGAGGACACTGAATACCTCGCTCATGCCGAAAAAATTTCGTCGGTTTAGATCTACACTGAGGGCTGCTGAGCTCCTGCGGTGAGGTAAATTTGATGAAAAGATCCACTGAATTGCGTCAGCGCGTGGTGGTGCTCTTGGATTTGGGCCAGCCGATGGATTTCGCTGGGCTCTGCTGCTTGTCTTTGTGCGCATGGGTGAAGATGGAGAAGACGGTAGGTGCGATTGGCGCAGAGGCTACGCAATCGAGTTCTGGTGTTGGGTAAGGCAGAGGATGGGTAGACGCTTGTACGAAGCAGTTGAAAAGGACGACACGCGCACCCTTGTGCATGGCAGTATTTGCACAGCACCAGCACGAGTGTGCAACGTGAAGGTACGGAGGACCGTGATACACGCTGCGGGCATGAGGCCCAGTATGAGTATCGTGTCGGTCAGCCTACTTATGTAAGTACCATTGCATAGGACTGTCAGTTCTTGACAGGCGTACCATCGCCGCTCCAACGGAATCAGAGCTTTGCAAGGGTACCGTGTCATGATTTTCCATTTTCCAGGAACTTGACGCCGAGGAACAACATTTGTCGCCAGGTCGAGAGACACGAAAAAAAAAATTTCGTTCCCACGTTCTCACGATCAAGAAACCTTGCAAAACCAAGACAGGTTAATCCGTAGTACGTGTTTTCTTTGTGATCCGACCAGCCATATTCGCAGAAGTAAATCAGTGTTACACGCTGCGAGCATGTGCATGAGTATCGCCCGTTACGTGGTACTGCAAAGTTAACCTACTCGTCTATGAAGTTTACGTTATCAAGCAGGGTGTCGTTCCGAATCAGAACATACAATCATGTACCTGAGGCCTGAGATCTGAACTACTAGAAAAATGGAAACTTGACCGTTCCCAGGGAAGTTTGAGTATCTTTTGATGAGCTGGCAAGTAATCCGTGGTACAAGTGTTCGTCCTCGCCTACTTCGAAACTTGTCTCAGGGTGCACGAGGCCTCGCATACAGTGACCAACTTATGCACTTATGAGTACCTATCTATTACCCTACAACGTCAGAGCCGCTATCCGACTCCACAATCCCATGGCCCCGCTGACGTCGGGCCTGCAAAAATTGCCTTGAAGGGCCCAAATCCTCTTTGCACTCATCATCCTCGTCCGACGAGACAAGAACGTGTGTACGTCCGGTCCATGCGCGCGCAGAAGCACCAACCCCGTCGTCTTCGTGTTCCTCTTGTTCCTCGGAATCAGGGTCAACGTGGGCTTGCTGGTTATCACCGTGGAAATCTTCGCCACCATCGCCAACTTCATAGAAACGGGGACGCCGAAACTCGGCAATTTCAACTCCCCCGTCGTCATCGTCGATGAAACTACTCTCATAGCCCTCGTTCCCGCTATCTTCGTCTTCATCAGGAACTCGAAGATCGTCTACATGGTGATACATGTCATCTTCCTCCTCGTCCTCCTCTTCTTCATCGACGTGAATAGTGCCGAGTAAATCCCAGGGTCCACGGAACATATGGAGTTGACGTCGCCAGGGGTCAAAGGGATTCCACTCGTCGGCACTGCCGTCGTCTGCCTCCCCATCCTCCAAACCCACCCAACCGGGACCATCTGCCGTGTCAACCTCCTCAGCATCGATCTGGTCCTCGAGCCATCCCATCGGGTTGTCGTACTCTTCGTCGTCTCCTTCAGGCCCGTGTCCCGGGTAAACACGTCCGCAGCTGCTGCATACACCACCCCATATCTCGTGCATACAGTCAAGGCAGCGATAGATCCCGCCATCTTCCATGTCAAGCATGCCGACGTCCTCACCACGTGGGGCGCCATTGGCAATATCGTCGTCAATAGAGGTACCGGGATAAAACCACGGGAAACCGCGATGACCCTCAGCACCTGGCTTTGGAAATATATCTTTCCAAGGATCGGCGTTCGCGTCTAGGCTCTCGGGAACTTCAAGCGGAAGGGGTAGCTGATTTACTACGAGTCCACTCTTGCCCGCTGCCTGAGCGATGCTCTTAACACCCCATATCTCAATAGGGCGTTCGCGGACGATAGCGCGACAGTGCGGACATGTTTTGCGACGCATGATGGGTTGAGGGACTGGCCGGTTGTCAGGCGGGGGAGCTGTAAACCAATTGACAAGGCAACTATGACAGGCGAGATGGCCGCAGGGGGCGAGTGCATATGGTTTGTACATCAGATCCAAACAGACCTGACAGGTGACAGCCTGTTGGACTTGATTCAACAGTGCACGATGGGATGCGATCAGCTGGAAAAGGATGGAGGGGGCATTAGGAGGCAAAGCAATATATCACACGATACTGACGTTGTTCTTGGATTTGAGCTCCGCTTCTAGTTGAGTGACTCTATCTTCTAGAGAACTAGAGGACGGCTCGGGGATAGGTTCTTTGTCTTTCTGTCTGAAGGATGGGCATTACAGCGAATCAGTGATTTGGGGGGCGTACCGGAGTAGCACATCGATGTTCGCTTGTAGCGCGTGTAGACGGCTGACATTTATTGAGCGGCTTTGATGACAACATATGGGGGGAATGCTTCGCGTCTGGTACGATGCTCGCGGGTAGAGCGGCCTCGGGAGGGGGGGAAGTGAATCTGATGACTTCGTTCCGCGCAGACAATGGGGCGCGGGAGCGTTCATCCAGACGGGTCTGTGCCTCCTCGTCCTTGAAGGGAGGTGCGCTCACGATGGGTGCCTTCTTTTTCTTCCTCCTGCGGCGTTTCGAATCACGATTGGAATCGCGTCTTGTACCGGGCTCGGTAGATGGGATTGTGCGCGCTTTCTTCGAATCGTGAGGAGCAGACTCTGGGTCTGACATGGTACGTTTGGAACTGTGGGGCACGCTGCTAGGCCCCGGTGTTGCTGGACGCGTCGAGGAGGGCATTGGGTCCTCCCACTGAGACAAACAAGAGAGAACAGGGAGGCGCGACATCGCTGTCCAAACTTCCCACGCCACGCCACGTAGTAACAAAGAGCCGGCGAGCTAAAAACACGAACCAAAAAAAGACAGTCAGCTAGGTAGACCCATCCGCCACACGAAGCTTGCCACTGAGTGGGGCGAGGTGCGAGAAATATCGATGAAGTGTATGGTGGGACATAGAAACGTTGAGCCGCCGATCCCTGGAACGGAACGGGTATATTAGGCTTGCCAGAGCCGATATTCGGTTTTGTAAGTAATCCGTAAGCGATGCTGGATCTCTACAGCGCGGAATCGTAATAGCGTGTGAAAGTGACATGATCGTTTCGTGAAGACTTGCCTCATTCTCTAATTCTTACGCTAGTGAATCTGCCTTCTCGGATTAACTGGTTTCTGAAAAGTCCGCACTTGATACGCGTGCCTGTCCTCTTTTGACTACAAATATTTAATGGCCTCATATCGGAGGCAGACCCTGGCCTCGTCCTCCCACTCCGCCTGCTCAATGGCTGTCACCGCGAATGGCCTTGGATCCTCCACACCCTCCGCTCCCAAGTCATTCCCTTCGAACGAGAGCGCCCACCGACGCCATGATTCCCTCGACTCCTCTAGTAGTTCTTCCAGCAGAGACTCTCCCGTCACTCCTGTGTTGGACCTGCAGTTGCCATACAGCGACGAGAATCAAGACACCCATTCCTCCAACAAGGAGAAGAAGAGTCGCCGAGCATACTTCGACTATGGCATCGGCTCTTCCTCATCCCAGGATCCCTTGGCCCCGATATCCGAGGTCCCCCACGACGTACAGCCCGCCCAGCCTTCCTCTTTCCACTCGTACCTCTCCTCTTACTCATTCCCCTGGGAATCGCCTTCATCCTCTCACGCCCGCTCAGCGATCCCCTTTGCCAACGAGAAGGACTCTCGTACCGACGCACCCTCGTTCTTCCAGTCGGAACCCTTCTGGCTCGTTCTCTACTTCTGCTTCAATCTCGGTCTCACCCTGTACAACAAGGCAGTGCTTATACATTTCCCGTTCGCATATGCTCTTACAGCATTGCACGCCCTCTGTGGTTCGATCGGTGGATTTACCCTTTTGCGTCTCGGAGTGTATGTCCCTGCTAAATTAACCGACGGGGACAATATGGCGTTGCTGGCATTCAGCTTATTGTACACCATCAATATCGCGGTCAGCAATCTCTCTCTGGAACTGGTTACCATCCCCGTCAGTCATATACCTATGTTTCATCTCCATGTTTGGTATTAAAGCGTTACTTTCTAGTTCCACCAGGTCGTCAGAGCAGCCACGCCAATATTCACCGTCTTTTTGTCGTTGATTTTATTCGGTACACGCAGTAGCAGACAAAAACTGGCTTCCTTGATTCCTGTGGTCGCTGGCGTGGGTTTCGCGTACGTGATATCACACGTTTTGAAATTTTTACCAGTAAACCTGAGCTTCTTCACAGAACTTACGGCGACTATTATTTCACCACTTACGGATTTATTCTAACCCTGCTGGGGACCCTGCTAGCTGCCATCAAAACTATATACACCAGCATTCTTCAGTCATCGCCGTCGAATCAGGCTCCATTAACCCTGCGTTTCCTGGTTCCACCACGGCTTCAGTTACACCCTCTCGATCTCTTGACGCGCATGGCTCCCCTGGCATTTATTCAATGTGTGACATTGTCCTACATGAGTGGTGAATTAGAGCGAGTTCGACATTGGAGCACAACCGAGTTGACGCCCTGGACGGCGGTTGGGTTGGGTCTCAACGGAGCAATCGCGTTTGGTCTCAATATCGTCAGTTTTACGGCAAACAAGAAGACCGGTCCTCTGAGCATGACCGTCGCAGGTATGTTTCCTCGTACCCTCTCGTTTCTTCGGCCCTTGGTGGGTTCGAGGTCACGAGGGATGATCAATGGGTAATACCATACTGACCGGTCATGTATAGCAAACGTTAAACAGGTTCTGTCTATCGTTCTTGCAGTCATTATCTTCAACCTGTCGATATCGGGGATGAACGCATTGGGCATCCTGTTCACACTAATAGGCGGTGCTTGGTACGCAAGTGTGGAATATAAAGAGAAGAGGGCGCGGGCGCGATAATTGGGACAATATGCTTGCAAAGTGATCTACGTTTCCCTATTGCTCATTGACTACTATAGCACGCATTTTTGTCCTCTTGACACTCATCAAGAGTACTTAGTACGCAACATTATGAACTCTCGGTGCTCGTGTGCTCACGCATGGCAGTCTACATTTCTCTCGCTTCTCGAATTGTATACTTGGGCTTCTGGGACCTTCTAATTGTGCTGCATAGTGATATATTTGGTGGGGATATGTGGTAGATCAGGAATGGAACTCTTGTAAGCATATTTTTGGCACTAGGCGGTTGCAAAGGGTGTGAAACAGATGCCGGCTTCATTGTGTAATCTCATGCGCAGCAAATGTGTTATCATGATGGTTGCGATGATCGGTTGCGAGATAACGACCGTTTGATGTGACCGACAGGCTTGAAGCCGACTAAAAATATCTGGCAAATCACTCTATCGCCGTCAGTAGCTCTGCAAATGCCCAACTTTCAATTCACTTGTCAATCTGGTCGGTTCTCAAGATTGCGTTCATTTGTTTAACCGCTCGTGCTGCATTCATGTCTGCATCCGTGCGCGTGAACGACGTTCCCGTCCATCTGTGCGAGCCGGACTTTCAGTTTCAACCACGCCTACTCACATGTCCGCGTCAGACTCTCATATCCTCACATAGCGGTATAGTACGGGTGTGTTATGGCTAGAAGTAGTAACGACGACATTCGCGGTGAGTGCTTGACGGCCAGTTGTTCCCTTGTGTGAAAAAACTACACTTGTCCAGCACATGGGTTGAACATCCAAAGTAAGAAATACGGCAACAGAGTCTTTGCATGGAGGTCGGATCGATCTACATAGACCCATTCCGGCAGGCCATTGCGTGGTACGCAGGCACACTCAATTCATCTTATCATATGTACTTGGCAGTGTTGAAATCAGCCAACGAGGCCGCAGAGAGGCAGTACCCTTGTGTTGGCGTCACCACGAAAGCTATACCAGAAATAACAAAAACGCCTTTTGTGCTTGACGCGCTCTTGTCATCACCTTGCATCGACAGATATGCACCACCGTGTGCACTATTGCAGAACGGCCTCGAGCGGGATTTGTACGATCGCGCGTAAACATTCTTTCCCAAGGAAATCCTAGGATCATAAGTACCGTCGTATGGATCGCGACGAATCTGATAGGGAAGAACCATGTCTCACATAACCACTTTGTAAGTATCTATTTCTTGGCAGCCGCCCAAGATTCATGCCCGTTATCGCAGGGCAGGGTGAGACTCGGGATGTACACGGGTATCGTCTAACGACCTCCAACATGGAAGAGGAGTTTGCAATCCTGCGCGCTTTTTGTGACATGTTGGAATGGCAGGGGGGGGGGGACAAAGTTGACCATCATGCCCGAAATCCAACGCCACAAATTCGCCAAGACCTTTTGGGAATATCGCGTTCGCTTCTTTCTTCACCCACCCTCACAAATTCGCCTCTCAACGGCGATATTCCGCCCGCCGCCACCGCCACCTACTGAGGGGCAGCTGCATTCCTATATACCATACGTGGCACCAGTCATAGAATGAATAAACCGCGAAGGAACATTGCCAGTACTCCAATCGATCTTGGAGGAGATGATCGCTTTAGGTCAGTTTATTGTGATGACGTATATGTATACTTCCATCTCATGTGTTCCGATAAGGCCGTGCGATGGGTTGGCCAAATAACGAGGGTGGCCTCCCATCGAGCTTGGTATCCGGAACGATCTCCCATACGACCGCAGTACACACAGGTCCCGAGGCAATCCCCATTTCTAGCATGCTTCTCGACTATGGAAATGGACGTCCAATCGAGGTGGCGGTCATTTTCGGTGAAGTCGTAAGGATGGAAGGTGAATGGAGTGTTCCGATTCCGGTGAGCTGGTATTTTTGTTTCGTGCTTACGGGCTTCATCGGATGAATGATACGATGGTAGCGTATCGACACACTGTACGCGTTATTAATGGTACTACAGAACCAGATCCTATGAACTGACAGCGGTGAATATTTGAGTATTCATACCTTGTCAACGTCATGTCATATCCAGAGTAACATGTTGCCTTTTGGCGTTGCACATTTACTCTAAACCATGTGATTTTTCTGTGTATAAGGCGGCACTGCATTTTCTCCGCTATACATGGAGGAGTACCGCACCTGGGTCCTGGTCGCAAATTTCCGGTCTCGACCATGGGTATGAACAATATTCCTATTGGAAGGGACTCATCAGAAAACCAGGCACGAGATCACCTCACTTTGTAGCAGCACCGACCAGGGGGCGCAGCACTCGATGCAGTGCTGCCTCGACGCAGTCACGAGTCTCGACCGAAAAAGTCGCGGCTTTGCAGATTCGCTGCATCATTCGCATGTATTACGGTCTGTATATGATCCTTTTATTTGTACTTGTGGACTTTGCCAACAAGCTGAGATCGATGATAACGGGTACTTTCACAACTCTACAGCGCGCGTTCAGTACCCGTCACGACGACGCTTGATCATAATTGCGACCCGCTCTCAGCACCATATTGTATGCGTTGACCTCGGGTTGTTGCCCACGGTGTTGGTTGCGCTGTGGTACCATGACTTCTTCCGGATCGACCCGAGTCTGTGTGCTGCGGCGTAGGGCGCAGCATACTTCGGTAATATATCGACGGTTCGATTCCTTCTGATTTTGCTGGTCAGGTGTCTTCTCGAGTACGTGGATGTTCTCAAGTCGCAGTGGCGCACACTGCCAAGTTTTAGGGGTTTGTCGCATCCAACACAAACTTAAAGCTTATTACTCAAGTTCTAACCGCATCAGATAAGATAAGATAAGATTGTGCGGGCGCTGAGGATCTCAAAATGATGTGGAAAATAATGTCCAAGTTAAGCCACACGTCAAGACACAGCAAGACACAGCAACAACGTGGTGACTCGGAAAGCGCAGAGGCAGCAAGGCATCTCTTGCATCCCCATCTCTACTTTCTTCCACAACACTCATGAGCAACAGAGGCCGTGGAGGCAGGGGTTACGATAGAGGACGGGGTTATGACCGAGGACGGGGTGGAGGCGGTCCAGGTGGAGGAGGTGGGCGAGGATCTCCCGACCCCCGTGGTCGTGGAGGTCCTCCATCATCTTTTCGAGGTGGTGACCGTGGTGGTGGTCGAGGATTCCACGGTGGCGGACCGCCTAGAGGAGGGCGTGCCCGAGGAGGGTATGTGTTTCCCTTGGTTCCACGAGCGTCCCTGTAAAGCGCTCTTGTCTAGCGTCTTCATGCGTGGGCAACCTGCGCATATCGACCGACGTATCGCAGATGACTCGGACAAGGCTCTCGTCGCATCCTTTTCACGTCCAAGGACTGCGTCTGACGATAATATGCCCTCACGTCCGGACTTTGGGACGGATGGTAGAGAAATTAAGCTGCGCTCGAATTTCTTTCCCGTGCGGGTGCCCAAAGGTCCCCTGTACGAGTATGATGTCGCCATCACTCCCGTATCGGGGACTGCCGCGCGTCGCGTAAAAAAGCGTATCTACCAACTTGCCGAACAAGCAACGACATGGCAACAAGCGGGTATGACGGGAAGAGTGGCGCACGATAGCAGCGCCAAACTTATCGCCGCCTTCCAGTTACCCCAGCCGCTAACGATCAAAGTGCCATACTATGACGAAGACGAAAATGGGCCCCCGCAAACAGGGGGAAAGGAGTATACACTCACGATCACCTTTATCCAAGAAATCGATACTTCGAACCTCATGCGGTACTTTTTACATATTTCGCAAATTTTGTGGTCGTTGACATGCCACTAGATACTTGGAAGGTCAAGCTCAGTTTCGGAATTATGACATATTACCCGTCATTGCTTCCTTGAACATCATCCTTGCCTCCGCCCCGGGGAGGACGGGAGTGATGGTGGGCAGAAATCGTTATTTCTTCCGTGCTGGGGCCGAACCAGTCAGCCTTGGTGGCGGCCTCGAGGCGTGGAAAGGGTTCTATTCGTCGGTTCGGCCAGCGTTTAAGCAGCTCATGGTGAATGTCAATGTCTGCACGACTGCCTTTTACGTCCCTGGAAATCTGGCGCGTGCGATGATGACCTTCCGAGATTCTTCCTTTGGTGCACGGATGGAAACCTTTTGCAAGAGCGTAAGGATCAAGACCACCCATCTCGGATACCGCAAGACCGTCAAGAAACTTGCACGTTACACTGCAAAGTCGTATTCATTCGATACTCCTGAATATGGCAAGGTAACTGTGGAAGAATATTTCAAGCGCAGTAAGTTTTTCTATATCCTTGGTCGCTTGTATTCGCTGAATAGCTTTTTCAAGAATACAACATTCGTCTGCAATACCCCGAGCTGCAGCTCATCGACGTTGGCGGTCCGCAGAAGTCGACCTACTTACCTGCAGAAGTTTGCGAAATTCTTCCAGATCAACCTTTCCGTGGAAAACTGACAGACGACCATACCGCCGCAATGATCACTGTTGCATGCCAACCGCCCAACGTGAACGGAGATGCGATCATCAACCAGGGTCTGAATCGCCTCGGTCTGAGGGTGGCAGGGCCAGAGCTTCAGTCTTTCGGCGTGAGCATTGGTCCTGAGATGGCCGTGGTTCCTGGGCGCATCTTACCCAAACCTGGGATCACGTACAAGGCTGGTCCTGCTTCCATCGATGACCGAGCCTCCTGGAATCTTCGAGGAGTCAAGTTCGCACACGGCGCACGCCTCGACAAATGGACGGTCCTTGTCATCAAGGACGGTTTCAATAGAGATGAATTCTCTGGTTCGCAAGACCCAGAGCTTCACAACGTGGTAACTGGCTTCCGCAATATGTGTAACGTGAGCGGAATGCAGGTCAACGCCGACCCAAATTATGTCACAGTCCAACTCCCCCCCAAGAATACATCCGACCCCATACGGTCGATGGCCATCTCGGCCATCCGAAATGCGCTCTTGACGGTCAAACCAAAGCCTACCTTGCTCTTCGTCATGTTGGCCAGTGGTGACAAGTCCATATACGAGGGCTTGAAGCATCTTTGCGATGTCTACCTGGACGTGGCTAGTGTTTGTGTTCAATCTTCCAAGATTCGCAAGAGCAGTCCGCAGTACTTTGCAAACGTGGCGTTGAAGGTTAACATGAAGATGGGCGGCGTCAATCACAAACTGGATCCTAACAGTAGTAGATGGCTGAATAGCGCGCCTACCATGATCGTTGGCATGGATGTCACTCACCCAAGCCCTGGAAGTGCCATGGGAACTCGTAAGCACTTCACTCTCTAGCATTGTCCTCGTTGACGTGTGTGTATCTCAGCTTCCATTGCAGCTGTCGTTGCGAGCATCGACAGCAATTTTGCGCAATATCCGGCCAGCTTGGAAATGCAGCAATCCAAGAAAGAGGTATTACGACGTTTCGATTGATGGTCGTCAGTTTATTGACTTCATTCGGAAGATGATAACAAACCTTAAGGATATGATGATTGATCGTCTGAAGCTCTTCCAGAAGAAAAACAGCGGAAAACTTCCTGATCGAATTTTGGTGTATCGTGATGGCGTTTCCGAGGTATGTCTCGTATCCCTGTTCATTTTCAACGTCTCATTCTTCGCAGGGGCAGTTCAACATCGTCAGAGGAGAGGAGCGACCTCTGATCTTTGATGCTTTCAAGGCATTCAGTACACCGAAGGGGCAATACAAGCCCAAACTCACGATCATCATCTGTGGCAAACGCCACCATACGCGCTTCTTCCCCACTGAGGAAGACAGTGCTGCAGGGGACGGAAACCCACGTCCCGGTACTGTGGTTGATCGCGGTGTCACCGCCATCTATGATTTCGATTTCTTCCTACAAGGTTGGTGATCGATCCCAGAGTGTGAACATCGGCATTGAAACCAGATACAGCACACGGTGGCTTGCAAGGCACCACTCGCCCGACTCACTACTATGTCGTTCACGATGACATTGGCTTCAAGGCGAACGAAATCCAGGGACTGACCAACTCTCTCAGCTACATGTTTGCCCGCGCAACAAAGGCTGTGAGCTTGGTGTCCCCTGCTTATTATGCAGACGTCGCCTGCGAACGTGGGAGATGCTACCTACGAAAGCTCTTCCTCGGGTTCGGCGGCGCAACAGGGAGTGGCACCGGAAGTGCAAGTGCCACAGATCAAGCTGTCTTCAAAGAAGCCCAGACTCTCTGGAATGTAGGCGTCACCAAGCCGAATCTCAAGGACACCATGTTTTATCTTTAGGCTTTTTCTTGACGTCACCCCGTCTCTGGGAGGCGGGGAAATCTCTACTCCATCTCTTGCACCCAATATTGTACGGATCTACGTCGCTGACTCGGATGGATTTGGTTTCTCCGTGTTAGTGTATGATATCCATGTCATATTTCCCGGCCAAAAATTGGCCCAGTGTTTTCTCTAGTCTGGTCGTTGACCTGTCTTGTAGTTCATCTCATTTTGTATTTTTGGAATGGTACGAGGTTTGGCCTTGCAAATTTGAAATTTGAAATTGAAGGTTTGAACCAAGTTTGTTAAATAAATGGAGAGAGACACAGCTACGTCAGGTTGCTTTGCTGCCACTGCACTGGCAATCGAGCATGGCGCCTTAAGTATACCACGTTCCGGCGAGCTTATGCTTGAACAGTCCTCGTCTTCTATCCCATACTTGCGGGGGCTGTATCCTTTAGTCTGCCTCGAAAAAACGGCGCCGCACTAGGTACGTCTTGGTTTTCGAGGCTCAAACTCGGTCGTTCTGTACAGAACACTTACGAACTTTCTTAGTCTAGCCCTAAAAGGAGATTTCCCTCGCCTAAGCAATAAAAGGACCCACCCAAAGCCCGTCATGATGGACCTTGAGATCCAAATCACAATCACAACCACAATCATGTCCTTGACCCTGCCGTCAGCCATGAGTACTGAGTTCCAATCTCATAACCATCACAACAACGATGCCGAGAATCTGACCCACTCTGGGGAGCATGCTGCGGCAGTCTCGCCCCGTCGGTCTCGGTCGCATTCCTTCCACCTTAGCAACGGCCTCCAATATGATTCCGCCGAACAGCATGGCCTTTACTAGTATGCCCCTGCTCAAGGCTGTCACAGCACCCCCCAGACCTCCCGCCCATCGCCCTCCCCTCCCGGGCCAGCATCCATTCCCACCGATGAGGAAGCAGGGCCTACCGCTCCTGGATGTTGTGGAGTAAGAAACGACGTATCGCACACCTACCCCTGCAGAGCCCCACAACCCGGCGTTCGCTTTCTCTACATCGTCTGGCGACGGTTCCGGCCGTCACCCGTCTTCCGGTGGGATGCAGAGGTGTGCCCCGATCTTGCGAGTCGAAAAGAAGACGGTGATGACCTTGGCGAAGTGCGAGTCGAGAGAGGACCGAGGCTCATTTCAGTTGTTCTTTCCCCGGGATGCAGGAAAACATTTACGCATCAGTCTAGTCTGCGAAGTACGTATCGATTGGTGTGTCCTTGTTCATGCGTGTGTTGTTACTAGCTCATCTGCGATTGCATGCCGAGGAGCGCCCGTCACCTTGAAGACAAGGTCACGGTGTTATGACTCCTCATTTCGTGCTTGATTTGTAAATAGGGAAATACAGAAAGCGACAATGATCATGAATGTCGCAAATTCTTCTCGCATAAAGTGCAGCATGTACCCGCTTACTCTTTGCATATATTGTGTTCGTGTTTCGTGCATGTAGAGAAAATAAAGTGACTTGGGGAAAAGAAGTTGCTCTTGAAGCTTGAGGATTGAGAATCTACGGCTTGAGCTTGTTGGATCGTACAACTTGAGAAAACTCTTCGTACAAAACCATGACAGTGCAACATATATTCATTGATTAATTGTATGGTCAGATCAGGTTCTCGCCCCTAGTCTTACGACTACTTAAAGTTTTTATCTAGGGTCACGTTGGCATGTGATGTACCATCTTCCATCAAGATGTAGGTTTCTATGCCTTCCAAAGGCGATGCAGAGCGAAATATAAGGGAGCGAACGCCTCTGCCCCAATGGGGGCCGCTATACCCACCGTATCTTGACACAGGGAATTTTAATCGCAATCCGAACGGACTCAGATAGACAGAACAAAAGACATACCCCGAGTGTTTACCGAAGCAAAAGATTACTTCATAGGTCGGCTCGCGGGCGCACCATTCATCCCCATGATCTAAATGTGCGGTCAAGCTCCGCATTGTCTTACAATCCGGATAAATTACCATGACCGGAGATGACAGCCCGCAGATTCTTGACGTTGGTGTTCAATGAGTGCCAAAAGGCAGCGTCTTTCCCGTGTGATGCTGGATTAATTGTGCCTTGCGTGGAACCTTGGCCGAGCTGATCCGCTTAAACGTGGTCACCCCTTTCCAGAAAATCGAACGTAGAGACAGACTTACCATTCAACCCAGGATCCATGGAACTGTTCAGATGTTTTTGGACAGCTTGTATGACATGTCTGTTTACCGATAAAAAAACATAAATCCGAGAGACACAACAAGAAGACACTAACGGAGGAATATGCACAAAAGCGAGTGCACTTCGCTGTTCCGGCGCTCCCCAGAGGGCATTCATTTTCTGGGTCTCATTTTGAATCCAACCAGCGACGGTCGAATCCACCCAATCTGCCATGTGAGTACCATTCGTGAATCGGCCGCCTGAGGGCCCACATGAGCACCTCGAGTCCGCGTAGCCCATCACTCACATACATACCTCGCGAATCAAAGAACCATAATACCAATGCAGGAGAGGGATCTGAACATATAATATCACTACGGAACCCCATTGAAAACAACATTTGTTGGCTCACCTGAAAGTTTCTCGTAGATGGGAACCCAGTAATTACATGGTCCACCAGCGCCGCCCACTCCGGGCGGAGAATACCGTGTATAACTTAAAGAAGAAATCTCTAATTCGCGAGCGATCTCACCGGCGCGCGTGATGTTGATGTCACTGTCATGGTTCTGTAGGTCAAGGTTGACGAGAGAAAAGGCGAAAGAAATACGACACGCTGACCCCGGAAGTGGTGGAGAAGGGTACCTTGGCCGCATTCAATGGCCGAACTACGGAATCAATCAAAGAGGTAGAATTCTCGCGGAAAGTATCTGTTAGACTATCACAGATCAACGCGGACAAACGAAAAACAAACGACTCACCTTCTCCTGTGATGAGGTCACCGTTAATCACGCTGAAAATGGTGATCAGTTTTGGGTGCGCACTACATAGGAAATGACGCCCGAGTCTTACACATAATCCGGCATCTCAATCTCCAACAACTTTTTCATTAACGCAGTCGTGTTGATATCTTGTTCGGGTCCCCATGAGTCCCAAGGGTTCTCTCCGAAATGAACGTCAGAGAAGACCGTCAGCTTGAAGGAACCATCTTCATTGAAGCTAATCCGCGGTTTGTTGGGGTAGGGCTCATGTGCAGCAGTGGCTGGCTCCAACGACGAAGCCGGAACTTGTTGGTCGGGACCGTCGGTCGGCAAACGTCTAGCGTGATGGTTGATCCCGTACGCATAGACACAAGAAACAAAGTAGAATATTTCTACAAGTCGCATGATCGTTGTGTACTAGGCTGCTGGGCCAGAGGACGCTGGCTGAAGCGCTGACCCTTGTACTAGTAGACGGCTGGGAATTTATGAGCAATTAGCCCCTAGGTAAACAATTCCCGCGGGTACCGTATACTGGCATATTCAAGGTTGTACCTTGGTCTTACCTACTTTTGCCTTGAATGTGGGGCTAGGGAGCGTGACTTACTAGCACATTTTAGTACATTCGAAGTAGCGGCAGCCTGGCAGGATACATGGTTCGAATTCGAACAAGTGAACAAAGAAGAGGAGAACGTTCACCGCAGTCTAAGGGCATGATACAGTACGTTTAAGTAAAAAAAAACACATTACAGTCCATCCATTAAGAGAAGGGTTGGAAACTCAAAGGATTGCACAATGGGGACAAAGGCGAGCGACAAAGGATAGAAAACGTCAGTTGCTTAATGTCATTTCCTCTTCCACCTTGACCTTCTTCGAGGACGGACCATCTCTATCAACGAGGACGGCGGACTCATCGGATTCTTCAGTCGGTTCCTGTTTTTTCGCATAAAGGTATTGTCTGGTTTCGTGTGCCCAATCCCGGACGCCAGAAGTGCCCTCGCGGCTGACGGACATTCCGAGACGCATGGCCCAGTAGGTGGAGATGACGATTACGGTGGTGAAACTCGCGACGACGAGAAGCGACCAGAGCGTAAAGATCAAACAAGCCACTATATCAGACACACAATCAGACAAGGCCAGTTCAATGGGGTAGATGACTGCGTACCGAGAACGACCTCGATAGTGATAAACACAATTGCGGCAGAGACAAGCGCGAGAAATACAATGGACGAGAGCGTGAAAATAGTAAGACCGCTGTGCAAAAGGTGGTGAGCGAACTGCGCATTCAGTCCCAAATGGATCGACGCACGCAAATGATAACAAGGGGAGCGCAGAAAGACCAGCAAAGATGGATATGAAGGTCTGTGAAAGCATTCATACACTGTCAGGTATGCGAAAGGAGAACAAATACCATCGCAATTGGTTTTTCCTTGAATTTCAGAGAGGCATAACGCAGCAAGGGTTGAGCGTAGTCCTGTTCGATGCTGATGATGGCTGTCATGAAAGCGTATGCAAATGAGGAGAAGGGTACTTGCAAGTCGGCATACTGTCTGACGATAGCAGCGCTTCGCTGAAAGTAGCTTGAAAGGTTTTCTTCCATACTACCGGAGTGCTCTGTCGTTTGATTTGCGTCCATCGTCGTGGTCAAGGTCTGACAGTGACCCTGAGAGTATACCACAATATATAATTATCACGTGCGCATCTATCTATTCATTGCCCTATCAAAATATGAGCAGTCGCAAGCTCAACGCCGACGAGCTCAAGCTTCATCAAGCAGCCTTGGTAACAAACGAAAAGGTCTAGCTCCTGTTTCTTCCTGCAATCTATGTTCACGACAGAGTCACGTAGACACTATCCATCAAGGATGCCGAGAAACTCGTACCAGATGGAAGTGCCCGCACCGCTGCGATCAACTTTCTGCTCGGGGCGGTGTGTAATGATCTGCCTCGTTTACTTCAGAATGGATGACCATTTTTTAGGGTATGTTCAAAGTCATGACGAGTTCAGGTGGAGTCACTGCTTTCCGTGCTGTAATGAAGAAGGAGATGGATGTGTACGTGCTCAAGGACACTTTCGCTTTATGTCTTGACCCTCCTTTCTTTTGGCAGAAAAAAGGATATGAGCGGCGAAGAAGCCATGGTGCTCAGCCATATCCAGGCTTCGGGGAACGAAGGCATAACTTCTCCTCGATCATGTGTAAACAACGGCTCACACATCTGACAGGTATTTGGACCAAGCACCTCAAAGCTAAAACCGAACTGCATCAAACCGTGATCGACCGCTGCCTAAAATCTCTTGTGCAGAAGCACCTCGTAAAATCAATCAAGGCAGTGCGCGTATGTCTCATTTATTCCTCTCCAGTCGGATTCATTCAGTAATTGCATCCCACCAAGCATCCAACGCGGAAAATATACATGCTTGCGCACCTCGATCCGTCTGTCGAGTTGACGGGTGGCCCCTGGTACACTGACAACGAACTCGACACTGAATTTATCAAGCTGCTGTCGACTGCTTGTCTACATTACATACGTGATCGTGTGCGTACACTGGCTTTGTTATGATCTCAAGAGACCACTCATGATCTCTGATGATGCTAGTCATTCCCAAAACAATCAGCAAAACGTTCTTCTAGCATCCAACGTCTATATGCGATAGGTGCTGCACCCTCTTACCCGTCTGCACAGCAAATACAACATTTTTTGAGCAAAAGCAAGATAACCGAGACAGAACTAGGTGTTGACCACGTTGAAATGCTTCTTCGTGTTCTCGAACTTGATGGGGAGATTGAAAAGGTATTGATCGATAGCATCGCAGGTTTGTGGTGTTGCTCATTCTGGTGTAGATGCCTGCATTTGCGGCTTCTGCGTGGGATCCCAGAGCAGAATCGGACGCTGAGCTTAGTTCAAGCTCGGAAGACAGTGATGAGGAACGTTCGAGCTCCAAAAAGCGCAAGCGGGCTTCTTCAAAGAATAAGAGCAAGGAATCCAGCAAGCGGAAGCGTCGATGGGAGGACGACTCCGAGGACAGTGATTCTGAAGAGGAACGTTCGGGAAGCAAAATGAAGAAGAAACGCTCGCGGAATGGCGATGATAGTGACGATGACGATGATGAACCAAAGTCAAAGAAGAAACGAAAGCACAAATCAAAAAAGGTCCATGACTCGGACTCCAACACGGATTCGGAAGAAGAGGATATGCGTAGAAAAAAGAAGCGGAAGGGAAAGTCAAAGAAACGCGATGAGAGTTCAGAAGAGTCAGAGGACGAGGATGAACGGCCTCGCTCAAAATTGAAGTCATCTTCCAAAAATGCGTTATCCTCAAAAGTAAAACGCCAAAAATCACCTTCTCCGGTTTTGAATGAGATACCCACTGGCGGAGCCTTCGTTTATCGGGCAATCAAGCAAGAGCGGGTTGCACTAGGATGGTCACAAGCACCTTGTGGGAGATGTCCAGTCTTTGACTTCTGCCGGGCCAAGGGTCCAACCAACCCTCAGGAGTGCGTGTATTACGAAGAATGGTTTGCCTTGGGTACAGGTGCTCGAAAGGCGGATGTACCTGCTGCGGTGAAGGTAGAGTTTTAAGCATGTACGTTTGTATGTGTAAGTCAAATGCAATAGTAGACCCTGTACCAATTTTGTACACTTTAGCTCTGTCGACCACGTTAAGTCGCCTTTGTTTTGATCAATCCTTTCATCATATCGAAACTGTTGCCGTCCGGTTGCAGATCAATGTACAGACCACCCTCTAGCCGCTCGGTACGCAAAAGCCCGTGATCGGGGGTGATACCCACTATCCGAACCGTGGTATGGGGAGTCGTCGTCGTAAGGGTGACGGTTTGACCCCTGTGCAGACAGACTAGTCAGCGTGATCGCCAAAAAACCAGACACTTGACACACGAATGCAACCACGAGCCGGTGTACCGATCCATAAAAGGCCGAAAGCCTTCGCTCTCCTTCGCAACGAACGAGTTCCACACACACTCAAATGTGGTCAGAACTGCCGCAGTCACCCGTTCAATAGTGAGCGTTGAAGACGCCCCTTGTTCACGTGTCAGAGCCTCGAGCTGGGCAAGAGAGCCGATCGGAGGTTCGTTCAAAATGTTTAACCCACATCCTGAAAACCACTCCTAAGCACCGATAGAAAGTTCTCGATACACATGAGCGATACATACCGACAATGACGTCCGCCGTGCCCCCTTGAAAGCTTGTATTCACCAGTATACCTCCCAGCTTCTTTAATTCGACACCCTTGGGTGTTCCCTTGGCTGGGAATTCACCGTATATGTCGTTCGGCCATTTGAGCTTCACTTTGGTTGCCCACTCCTTTACTGGGTCGAGTGCCTGACACGCTTCGACGACTGCGAGCGCGAAGAGGTACTGGACAAAGACCAAATTCGACAGTCGGATGGAACGAGAATCAGAGGCTGGGGATTTTTGAGCCATGGATGATAAACTGCGAGGGAGTTGTGGACATACCCGAGTCTAGGCTTTTAAGAGGGACAGTCAATCTCAAAGACATGAGCATGCTCCCCGCAGGAGAAAGCCATGCATTCTTGCCCCTCCCTCGACCTGCCACTTGCTTTGTCGCTATAGAGAGTAGTGGCGAAGGGAGCGCTCGAAGGAGCTTCGGGTTCCTGAGGAGCGGATAGTAAGTTGTGTCGTCAAAAGTGTGTCGGCACTTACACTCACCCATCAAGCATCGTCTGTGTACTGGTGACAACTTCGCCATAAAATAGTACATCCCCTACGAGCAACTCGTCGGTCTTTCTAATCGGACGGAATTCATCTAGGGCTGCAAAGAATGTGCTAGGTGAAAAGAAGGGGGTATAATTCTTCTCTTGTTCAGCGGTTAGCGGTTGAGGGCTGAGGATAACGTCTTTGGTTTCCTCCTTGGGTAGTCCCGACAGCAAATTGAGAATGGGGTTGTTAGATGAAGGGTCTACAGGAGGGATCGAGCGAGTAAAGTGGAACCGAAAGATGTCTCGTTGATCTGGAAAAACCGCACTCTCAATGGTAGCCACTTGATGAGCATCATCCTTCGCGGCAAGTGTCGAGAAAGCAATCTCAAGATCACGATCGGGGAACAAGGCGTGCACAATAGGACGCTGAATATCCCATTTCGTTGGATGAGCAAGAAGGAACTGGGGAAGAATGTTTAACCCAGGTTGTTGGTCGTCGGCCGGGTTTGGGTGGTTGAACCGTAGACCGAGAGCAGACAAGGTCGGGATAAGTAACTGCTCGGGGAGAGGTGGTGCGCATGACCAAAGGGCGATGGTACCACTTTCACTCAGCGCCCCTGCAAGTGCGTCACCATCCTCGTACCGTCCAAGTACGCGTATTCCCTCCCCGAGATCGAGAGAAACGGAGGGTATCCGGGAAATCGTGATTTTCCTCCCATCATTCACGATGGCGGGAGTGGAAGCCTGGGACGGGAAAGAGAGATGGAGTGATGCCTTGTTGTCGACGAGCCGAAGGAGGGTGGTGTCCCTGATGAGCCCCAGACCACCAAAGCTCGAGGAGGCGTCGTACAGACTGAACAATCCTTGAGATCTACTGGCATTCACACCAAGAGCCAAAATTCTTCCTCCGGTTTCAACGTATTGGCGCACACCTGCATGGTGATCAGGCGCAGCAAGTAGTACGAGGAGACCACACGATGTTTGCCAGGGGTTCTCTGGGGCTACAAGAACGTCTGGTGAAATGATTTGAGGGAGGTAGTGGGGAGCAAGGATGGAGGAAAGGAGTCGCTGAACTGAGGTCGCGTGTGGGTGTACGGTTGGATAGACGAGCACGTTCATGACATTAACATCTGGTGAGTGTGTGAGCTGCACGCAAAGTTCAGGACCGCCGAGAGGTTCCGTCTTAAGCTTTACTACCACCAACTACACTGCATCATACGTCTATGTACATCCCATATGACCATTTACGACCATCATATACTCTATCCTGCTCGACCACGGCTCTAATGGTTTGAATAACCCGTCCCAAAGCCAGGGAACAGCACATCCTAATCGAAGCGCAATGTTCATCGTCTCCAATCTGCCGATTCATTCTAATCGATGTAAAATGCAACAGATTTCAAGGCGTCGATGGTTCAAGAACAGGTCACGCATGACAGTGAGGTTTTTAGAAAAACCTTGACTGGTACGAAACCGTCCGAGCCTCGGCCAAGCTATGCACATCTGGCCTCCCGTGCTATACCTTATTGGCAGTGGCAAACGCCTCTGTGATCCCATCTTACTAAAGAAGTCTTCTAGTGCGCTATAGTACTCCGGCCGACGCGCCATAACATTTTCGAACCAGTCGACGCGCAATGGTATGCATTGGCCAATAGCAACTGAGTACGTCCCTTCCATTTTCATGCTCATCAACTTTATATCGGCGTTAGCTCGCACTTTAATCACTGGATGTCCGTCTTCCATGTTGGCGAGTACCCTCTTCCACTGATTATCTGGTCGCTAGCAAATGAGTGAAGATGCCCCCATCATATTCTTGATACGCGCGCGTTCAATATCATACGCAAGATGTTTATCGGTATTCTCATTCCTTGCCAGCGTCGTGCGTCGATCTTTGAAGTCCACCATGGCGTTCTTTGCGAATACCACGACCGTATTACGTGTTCCTCCTACCAACTATATGGTGTCCACTGTGAAGCATTTAAAGCATTCTGTTCAACGGTAAAAACTCCCGCATGCTTGTATTACATATTGATTGGGTAGTTATCCTCGCTTATCCTAACGTGGACACCGACGTCACCGATATCGCATCCGAGCCTGTTCTATATTGAACCCAAACCTAGCTTCCCCAAATAGCTTGTACATCCCCAGACAACCCGAGATCGCCGTGCTTGTCGTGCAACGAACAATCAGAGGCACTTTTGCGAGGCCAAACTAGTCTTAATTAATCAATGCTTACACAATGGGGCGATCGCTTCCTCCTAGTGGTGTGGACTGTTTCAACCCACGTCGGGAACACCGAATCGACGATTCAGAAGGGAATGAGTACCTACTTTTCCTTCCAATGTGCTGAACCTTGACGTAAGTTGTTCGCAGCACTTCAAGTTCCATCTTATTCGGAAGAACTTCAAACTCAATTTATGAGTCTTAACTGGAAACTTTTACTTCATGGATACGCTTTCCAAAATCCATCTTACAGCAGAAAGCGCGATAGTGACGGTCAACGACCAGCCTGATTGGGTGGGTACCTATTTATATTAGTACATAACATAAACTAGGTACAAGATGGAGCAACCCCGCCGCCTCCCAGGTCTTGCAAATACCCCAAAGGCAGGCGTGGGGCCCCCTTTGGTCCCCCCGTTCCCGCCGCCGCCATATTCTTAATATGCTCGACCCCGGCGTTGGTCAATAGCAACTGAATTTTACGCCATTCTGCATTTGTCACATTTGGTATGGTGTTAACTTGAAGACTTATTTTTGAATCGGTTTTCTCCTATTCGTCGTGTGCAGCAGCGTGAATCCACACTTCATGCACAAGGCGACTCAGAGGGACTTCCCATGTTGGTTATGTGTAATTACATTCAAGATGTGCTTCCACTGATTACAAGAATACCAGCCGGTGAAACACTCCCACCATATTCTTGATGGCGCCCTACATTCAATATGACCGCAAAATGCTCCTCGGTATTTCAATTCCATACCGGCATTGAGTTATATGCACGCTGATAGCCTTGTCCAGTTTCGGTCTGTGGTACCACACCTTGTTATTCTTTGCGAATATCACTATCGTTTCACGTGTTCCTTCTACCACCCACATGGGGTCCATCGCACAAGAGGTCTCAGGGATAGTGTTCAATGATTATGCCTCACGTATGCTTGTTGATCCAAGTTGGCACTCCGCTCATTGATCATATCATTCTTCCTAGTTATAACGATCACTGCCGTTGGATATGATTATAGTAAGTGTCACACATGGCCGAGTAGCTTCATGCAAGCAAGAAACTTGTCACCACATTGTCAGTCCTCACCTTCTCTGATGAAGTATGCACTACTTCATCCACATTATTTGTGTGAACTTGATCGGTTGTCGAATTGTCCAGATGGAATATATTTGGGTCCGTGGATGCTTATCCGGGATCACGATGTAGTCTGATATGACTACAGAACAGGCCCTGGACACGTGTGTCTACATTATTCCTTCTGGTATGAAACCAGACCACCTTCGAGATCCCCTACTAATATTTGCCTCTTAGGCTCGGTATAGTGGGATATTTTATGCCATGTATGTCAATGCTTGTTGTGATCTATATCAATTGATCCCCTGGTTTGTTGGCTAGGACTAATGCTATCTGTGTGTGTTCAAATCTTGACATTTGAGGCAGTTGAGCTGATGTAGCCGACCGTAAGTGGGGTCATCATTCCTACCTGGCCCTGAAAAGGTAATTTCGTATTCCATTGAATATCGATAAATATACTAAACTTTTGAATCCGCGTAGATGTATGAGCTTATGCTTCATTTTACACTAATTAATGACATGTCTGAGCGATTGACATTTCAAACTAGTTGTGAGTACACTTAGGCAATATTTTCAATGACCACTCTCAACAAGGACAATTCAAAGGCGTAATAGTTCACTATTTGAATAATTGGACTGTGTTGGTTTTTTATGCCGCCGCAGATTGTGAGATTTCATGCTCACTTTCGAGAAAGATGAATCTCATTGGTCGAGGCAGTGGCAATGATCCTCCGTGTATGGGCATTGTATGGTCAATCCAGGTTCATCCTTGGCTTGCTCCTCTTGTTCTACGCTGCCGAGACAATCGCGAATTTAATCGGTGGTATCATCTTGTCGAGCATCACGAATGAGCTCATGCGTATGTAAAATATGCCCATATATCGTGCACACTACATTAACTGGACACATTCCGTTCTGCCGATAATGTAGAAATCGTTCAAGTGGTTGACTTTTCTGTTTGCATGATAGAAAACCCTGGCCCTACGTTGCTCACATTGAGCTATATTAACCTATCTTTACAGATGGCTCTCGGTGGATCAATGTGTTTGTTCGTTTTCATTCAATTCATCAAGGAGGGACTTCAAATGTACAGAATAACAAAGCATTTTCACCTGAACCATTACATGAAACTTCTCGTCAGAGAGGGCATGGTCTATTTTTTCGTGTATGTCCCTGTCTTGTCTTTCCTCTATGTAAGTAGGGTGACGGCGACTTATCGCCCATAGCATTCTGACATATACCCTTATCAACCTACTGTTTAATGTCAAAACCATTCCACTGTACGGGTGGGAGATTATGCTATTTGGATTGATGGAAGGAATACTTCCCTACATATCAATCCCTCGATTCGTCTTGAACTTGCGGAAGCTTCATGCGCGCGATGTCCAGGGCAGACGTGGAAGCGAAATCGACACCGCGTTTGGGTTGTCACCATCGTCTGGCCATGGCGCTGGTACGAGCGCGATCGTGTTTGTGGATGGAGTCGGACAGAACGAGGGGGCAGAAGCAGGCGAACCGCAGCGCGAAGACATACAGTCGGAAGAAAGGGGAATCCTGGGCGCCAGTAGTGCCAGTGGTGCGTGCATCAGCCGAAATGTATATGAAGTGGCCTGATCCAGCGCGAAAGAGGGGGAGGAAGGAATACATCTGGTGGAAAGGGAAGTCGGTGGTGCCCGTGCGTGACGGAGAGATGAAATCTGTCTCTTGTATCCCAATATACAAGAATATTCCAACCTTCCGTGGTGCGCGTTATTTATACTAGTATATCTGTACGATAACTTGAATCAAATTCTATAAAACGAGGGATTGAGAACGCGAGCCTTGCGCCGGGGTGTTGTGGTAATAGCGAGCCACGACGAGGCAAGATATCTTATACTATCCGCAACTGTTCTTACAACGAAAGTTTTAGTCAGGATCGGCTACGTACGTCATGGCCTGAGATAGTTGATGAGTCCGTGCTTCTACCTCCCTCAAGCCCCGCCTACCGGTCAAATTTACACTAGTAGGTCTATGGATCGGCAGGGCATTCTTTGACGGTTCGTTTATCTCCCTGATGCGGCTGAATGTCTTCGAGCGCATCTTCTTTATCGGAGTTGTCTCGGCATCAGATGTCCATTTCATCATCCTTCAAGTGAGCCTGACCAGAGTGTACGTGCACAAGGGGACGAAGGCAGGAACTTTGCTTGCATCAAAAAATCGTCACAGTGATCGCGTACAAATAAACTATGCTGATACCGTCCACGGTTACTGTACTCGAACTCGACCCGATAGTCAAAAGCATGAACGAGTACTGCATCGGAAAACAAGGGAATATCGTAGATAAACGGCTGCTATGTGGGTTCTGCGCTTTTGTGATCGAAGCGAAGAGCAAATTACTGTCCAATGCTTGCCATGCATAAACCGGCTAAGATCAATTTGAGTAGCTCGATCACCAATGATATGTCTTGTTCGAGGATAGTATAGTCCTTTGCTGTTCGCAGGGGGGAAGCCAAAACAGGATGTTCCCATTCGCATCATAAAGCCCGTCGTCCTCGAGCTCGGAGTGGGAGCAAAAAGCCGGGAGACCTCGACCGTCCCATACCAGCCTGAGTGTCGATGTAACTTGTCTTGTCGTCAGAGCGAGACACGATGCGTCTGCTATCACGAGAGAATGCGACAGAAAATGCGACAGAGAAAATGCAGCCCTCCTGACATTGGAGGGGCTCCATCACGGTGTTGCCTATGTGCGCATCCCAAAGGCGAATGGTCTTGTCCTCGGAGCAAGATACTATGCGCGTGCCATTAGGGGAGTGCAGAGCTGTTGTCCGGGCCGTTTTCGAGGCCGTTTTCCACTTCGTTGTCAGCTCCGAGGGCGACAACGACCTGACAGTCGCTTTCCTCAAGGCTGGTTCGGCATGGCTGGCATCTGCGCGTGGAGTTTAAACACTGGTATTATTTTTTTGGGACAAGCGATCCATTTGCATTAGGTAGCAGCCGACTTATCTAGCTACTCTACATAATGTGCTAAGTTAATAGCCGTTAAGGCGGGGGGTACGAGACTCCTGGTCCGAGGAAAATAATTGCAGGGGGAGTGGTGCTCCGTGAGCTGTCTGGTGACCCCGGTGTGAGCCTAAGCAGAGCCGCAGAGGGCCTGGGCAGCGTGATACCCACTAAAACCCCTACGCGTTGGCTTGTGGTAACGATGCCCGAAGACTTGTGGGGGTCCCCGTGACCATTTGACCTAAGCCATTCGAATTTGACACGTGGCCGCACTTGGACTGGACTGACAGACATTGACAATTTCCTTGTCATCGCGGTAGTCTTGAACGTGAAAATTGGCGAGTTGAATTGTATACAGTACTATTTACATGGATCTGAATGGTGTGCCTTCCCTTGAATATTCTGAATGTGCCTTCCCTTCTGAATGTGCTGGGCCGATGGCGGCTGGCACAATCACTGGGCATCAGGAAAATGACACCGCACCCAGCTAACCTTATTTGTACTTTCCAAACTTTTAGCACCGTAGCCGACACCGCCGCTTCCAAAAAAAAGTACTCAAGGGAAATAAGTGAAAAAAGCCAGCGGCAATCAAGCAAGCAGATTTACAAGTATAATCCAAGTGTAAGTAAAAAATACAAGCACTCTAATCAGTAAATTAACAGCCGTCTTGTTTTGGACTATTGAGAAAGCACAAATAAGGACGGGTAAGTGCGGTGTCATTTTCCTCATGGGCACAGGCTATTACCGCTGATGATATGGACGCCACAATTCAATATGACCATAAAATGTTCACCAGCATCGAGTCATATGTACACTGGTAGCGTCCATCCGTGGTCCCACTGGCACGTTGTCGTTCTTTGCAAACACTACTACCGTTTCACTTGTTCCACCACATGTCGTCCATTGCGCAGGAAGTTTCAAGCATTCTGTTCAATGATTACACCTCACGTATGCGCGTTGATTTGACTTGAAGCTGGCACTCCGTTCATCGATCTTGTTCTTCCTAGTTATAGTCATCACTGCCGTTGGATATGATTGTAGTAAGTGTCACATATGGCCGAGTATGCTTCATTTGATGCTATTGTCAGTCCTCACATTCTCTGACGAAGTATACATCCTTTCATTCGGATTATGTATGTGGATTTGACTGGCCGTCAATGTTTCCAGGTTGAATATATTTGGGTCAGTGTAGATGCTTATCTGGGATTGTGGTGTATTCTGACACGACTACAGAACAAGCGCTGGACACGTGTGTCTACATTATTCCTTCTGGCATGATAAATCCAGACGATCTTCAAGATTCTCTACTAATCTTTTAACTGTGACTTCAGGCTCGGTATGTTGGGTTGCTGAGTGCCATGTATGTGAATGCATGTTGTCATCTATATTGATTGATTGATCCCCTGGTTTGTTGTCTAGGACTAGTGCTATCAGTGTGTACAAATCTTGAATTTTAAGATTGCTTGGCTGATGTAGCCGAATGAAAGTTGGGTCATCATTCTTACCTGGCCCTGAAAAGGTAATTTCGTATTCCGTTGAATATCGACAACTTGAAATATATACTAAACTTTCGATTCTGGGTAGACGTATGTGCTCATCCTTCATTTTACACTGATCAATGATGTCTGTGCGGTTGATGACACTTCAAACTAGTTGTGAGTACACTTCTGCAATGTTTTCGATGTGACTGCTCTCAGCAAGGACATTTCAAAGGCGTAATAGTTTACAATTTGTATAATTGGGCCTGGTTGGTTTTTTATTCCGCCGCAGAGTGTGAGATTTTATGTTCTCTTTCGAGAAAGATGAACTCATTGGTCGATGCAGTGGTAATGATCCTCCGTGTGTGGGCAATCTATAGTCAATCCAGGTTCATCCTTGGCATACTCTTCACGTTCTACGCCACGGAGACAATCGGGAGTTTAATTGCTTGTATCGTCGTGGCGAGCACTATGAACTTGAATGAGCTCATACGTATGTAAAATGTGCTCTTATATTGTGCACACTACATTAACTGGACACATTCTGTTCTGCCGATAATGTAGAAATCGTTCAAGCACTTGACTTTTCTGTTTGCGTCATAGAAGGCCCTGCCCCTAGGTGGCTCACATTGAGCTATTACCGACGCTTCACAGATAGCTCTCGGTGCATCGATGTGTTTGTTCGTTGTCATTCAATTCATCAAGGAGGGACTTCAAATGTACAGAATAAAAAAGCATTTCTACCTGAACCATTACATGAAACTTCTCGTCAGAGAAGGCATGGTCTACTTTTTCGTGTATGTCCCTGTCTTGTCATTCCTTGCATTTCCCCTTCCATCCAAGCAAGCTGACAGCGATTTATTACGCATAGCGTTCTGGCACTTACACTCATCGCTATACTGGTTTACGCGGGAGTCATTTCGCTGTACGGATGGGAAGCTATACCATATGGAATGATGCAAGGCATATTTCCTTACGCATTAATCCCTCGATTCATCTTGAACTTGCGGAAGCTTCATGCGCGCGACGTCCAGGGCGGATGTGGAAGCGAAATCGACACCGCATTCGGTTTGGCATCACTATCTGGGCGTGGCCCCACTGTTGCGAGCGTAATGGTATTTGCGGATCGACTTGGACAGGACGAGCGCGCAGAAGAAGGCAACGACTCGGAACAGAGCAGAGAAATAGAGTTGGAAGGAAGGAACATCCGGGGCGCTGGTGGTGCCAGTGGTGCGTGCATCAACCACAGCGCATACGAAGTGGCACAACTCACCTGTTCTGGCGCAAATGAGGGGGAGGGAGAAATACAACTGGTGGAAAGGGAAGTCCGTGGTACTGGCACCCGTGCGTAATGGAGAAATGGAATTTGTCACATTTAGTTTTTCAGGTTGTATCCCAAAGTTGCGTGGTGTGCGTTATTTAGTATCTGTACCATAATTAAACGAATTCTATGCACAACGATAGAGCGAAGGATCGCGAGCGCGAGCGTGATACCGACTCGGAGGTGTGGTAGTAATGTCGAGCATCCAATACCAACTCAGCACACCAGTCATGGCCCGTGATCTCCGCAAACGGTATCGGTGGCACACAAAAGTTCTTTTCTCTGTAGAATTTAACTCGTCCGTCTCTGTCATTATTCGAGTAGGTGCAGTTGAAGTTGACAGCTACACTGGGCCTTGGTAGCTGAAAATCGGTTTCAGTGCCTCAACGGCTGAATCAGTATAAGTACCTTGATGGCTGAAAATTGGCGTAAGTACCTTAGCAGCTGAAAATCAGCGGTGATTCAGCGTTAAGTGCTTTGGCAGCTGAATCCGCATCAGTACTTTGGCAGCTGAATCAGCAGATCAGTAACTCAAGTACTGAATTAGGGCAAGTACTAAAATTAATTCCTCAAGATTTCAGCGGTGGTGATGCTAAATTTACCCATTCAGTACTTAACATCCTGACTTTCAGGGTATTTACTTCCCACAGTGTCTGGTACGGAGTAGCCGGTCCCTGCAAGACCTTGCTCCGTAGTGTAAAATTTATGGTCCATTGTTGCAGGGTTCTGCCAGTTGATACAAGGCCTAGCTATATGCATGAAACTCCGGATTCCTCCGAGGCTCGCGAGCTCGTCCTAGATTTGGCCTCATTTGCGGATGTTTCACTTGTTCCTTCCACAAACCACATGTCGCCCATTGCGCAGGAAATTTCAAGCATTCTGTTCAATGATTACACCTCACGTATGCGCGTTGATCCAACTTGAAGTTGGCACTCCGTTCATTGATCTTGTCCTTCCTAGTTATAATCATCATTGCCGTTGGATATGATTATAGTAAGTGTCACATATGGCCGAGTATGCTTCATTTGATGCTATTGTCAGTCCTCACATTCTCTGATGAAGTATACATCATTTTATTTGGATTATGTATGTGAACTTGACTGGCCGTCAATGTTTCCAGGTTGAATATATTTGGGTCAGTGTAGATGCTTATCCGGGATTGTGGTGTATTCTGACATGACTACAGAACAAGCGCTGGACACGTGTGTCTACATTATTCCTTCTGGTATGATGAATCCAGACGATCTTCAAGATTCTCTACTAATCTTTTAACTGTGACTTCAGGTTCGGTATGTTGGGTTGCTGAGTGCCATGTATGTGAATGCATGTTGTCATATATATTGATTGATTGATCCCCTGGTTTGTTGTTTAGGACTAGTGCTATCAGTGTGTTCAAAACTTGAATTTTAAGGTTGCTTGGCTGATGTAGCCGAATGAAAGTTGGGTCATCATTCTTACCTGGCCCTGAAAAGGTAATTTCGTATTCCGTTGAATATCGACAACTTGAAATATATACTAAACTTTCGATTCTGGGTAGACGTATGTACTCATCCTTCATTTTACACTGATCAATGATGTCTGTGCGGTTGATGACACTTCAAACTAGTTGTGAGTACACTCAATGTTTTCGATGTGACTGCTCTCAGCAAGGACATTTCAAAGGCGTAATAGTTTACAATTTGTATAATTGGGCCTGGTTGGCTTTTTATTCCGCCGCAGAGTGTGAGATTTTGTGCTCTCTTTCGAGAAAGATGAACTCATTGGTCGATGCAGTGGTAATGATCCTCCGTGTGTGGGCAATCTATAGTCAATCCAGGTTCATCCTTGGCATACTCTTCACGTTCTACGCCACGGAGACAATCGGGAGTTTAATTGCTTGTATCGTCGTGGCGAGCACTATGAACTTGAATGAGCTCATACGTATGTAAAATGTGCTCTTATATTGTGCACACTACATTAACTGGACACATTCTGTTCTGCCGATAATGTAGAAATCGTTCAAGCACTTGACTTTTCTGTTTGCGTCATAGAAGGCCCTGCCCCTAGGTGGCTCACATTGAGCTATTACCGACGCTTCACAGATAGCTCTCGGTGCATCGATGTGTTTGTTCGTTGTCATTCAATTCATCAAGGAGGGACTTCAAATGTACAGAATAAAAAAGCATTTCTACCTGAACCATTACATGAAACTTCTCGTCAGAGAAGGCATGGTCTACTTTTTCGTGTATGTCCCTGTCTTGTCATTCCTTGCATTTCCCCTTCCATCCAAGCAAGCTGACAGCGATTTATTACGCATAGCGTTCTGGCACTTACACTCATCGCTATACTGGTTTACGCGGGAGTCATTTCGCTGTACGGATGGGAAGCTATACCATATGGAATGATGCAAGGCATATTTCCTTACGCATTAATCCCTCGATTCATCTTGAACTTGCGGAAGCTTCATGCGCGCGACGTCCAGGGCGGATGTGGAAGCGAAATCGACACCGCATTCGGTTTGGCATCACTATCTGGGCGTGGCCCCGCCGTTGCGAGCGTAATGGTGTTTGGAGATCGACTTGGAGAGGACGAAAACGCAGAAGAAGGCAACGATCAGAGCAGAGAAATAGAGTTGGAAGGAAGGAACATCCGGGGCGCTGGTGGTGCCAGTGGTGTGCGCATCAACCACAGCACATATGAAGTGGCACAACTCACCTGTTCTGGCGCAAATGAGGGGGAGGGAGAAATACAACTGGTGGAAAGGGAAGTCCGTGGTGCTGGCACCCGTGCGTAATGGAGAAATGGAATTTGTCACATTTAGTTTTTCAGGTTGTATCCCAAAGTTGCGTGGTGTGCGTTATTTAGTATCTGTACCATAATCAAGCGAATTTTATGCACAATGATAGAGCGAGAGATCGGGAGCGCGAGCTTGATACCGACTCGGAGGTGTGGTAGCAATGTCGAGTATCTAATATCAACTCAGAACACGAGTCACGGCCCATGATCTCCGCAGGCGAGAACGACACGAATGGTTACCCAATATACCCTATTCAACCCCCCAATAGTTTAACTTCATAAACGATATCGGTGGCACACAAAAGTTCTTTTCTCTGTAGCCTTCTTATGTCATCTAAGTTCAGGAACTTGTCGATGTTCTTTCCAGGCGCTGGTGATGTGGTGGTAACAACACCGTTCCTATAAGAATCCGGGTGGGATGGATTATGGATACAAAAGAGAGTACGACTCGGTCCTTTTTCTGTCTGCGATGCCGCGGTGCCCTTTGGCAAACATTAGCATAATCATTTTTGACCTGAACGATGTCTGACCTCCAACGAAACAACCCTATGTATCCGAGGTCATTAAGTAAGCCCCTTGTTCAAATGACTCGACGTGTCGTATCCGTATCAACCGGGACGTGTTCTCGTCATATACACACAACTCGACTCCCAATTAGATACTGTCTCGTACACCGGATCTGAAAAAAAGGACCATCACAACATTATATTCAAGACTTGCCTCAAAATAAAACGGTCTTCGTCGGTGTAACCGCTACGGGCGACGTGGTTGAAGCCTTGGATAAAGGCGTAGGGTGATTTCCCAGAAATCACGCCCCTGATAGCGAACGAAACGATACCTTTTCACTGCGGCAGAGGACCCTGTATCGGAACACCACGAGCGTGCAACAAGTAAGCAGAAGATGGGTGCTTTGTAACCCACCGCACCTCAAGCATCAATTTTCGAATTCCTTGCGCTCGACATTTCGTCCCTCGTAGGTCCGTTTAGGTTACATACAACCAGTTTGTTGCAAAACAAGTAGGGTCTTGACGACGACGTAAAACGTGTCGACGCAGTGAATGGGATCATGATGCCGCCCTGGGTTCGTCGAGGAACAAGGAGTGTCCAGCTACGGGTACGAGGATCCCAAGCAACGACAGAATGGGTGATTCAGAAGAAATGCAGTCACGTTCACAACTAAAGGTGTAAGAAACTTGGATCGTTTGACTCGCGAAACTATCCGAGGGCCAACCATGTCGAAACACGAAAGGGATGCGGGTAGTACAATCGCCTCCACGCCGTTCGATGATATTTGACATCGAGTAAATTGTCCCGATGTCCTTCCTTGTCGACCCACACATTCACCATGTGGGTTCGTGTGCACCTCGAATGGAATGGTATAGACTGGCTTCCCTCGACTGGGCGCTCTCCGCCATCGGAGGTACTGGCTCGACCGCCTTTTTCGAGGTCGTTCGTTACGTAGATCTGGAGGTACGTTGCAGGGCCTTCTGTTCCTATGTCATTGGTTTGGTTCGGAGAATGGACTGGCACGAGCCGTCGTAGCACAATGGTAGTGCGTTGCCTTCCTAAGGCAAAGGTTGTGGGTTCGAGCCCCATCGGCGGTATTGGATACAGCAAGACAGCGGCTCATTTTTTTGGGGTTGGGAGGACTCAACTGCCACGGACCACTACTCAGATGTTCTGTCTTCTTATGACATTGTCTAGAACTTGAAGAAGCAAACCAAGCAAAAGTTACCGGTAGGCTACGCGCTCCAACTCTCAGATTTCAACAGAACTTGGGTCGAGCGGCGAAATCGAGCAACACCTTTCGCTCAATGAAGAGTCTATAGACTCCGAGTCGGAGGCGCATGCATGTTGATGGAAATGCCGGGGATGAACAGATGCGCACAGCTTGTCCAACAGTGCTCGTGAATCTGCTCCCATGGCCACCATTGAGTCGGAACATCCCAGAAAGAACCAAACTGACGTCTATGACCTGAGGTTCGGTGTGCTGTCAGATAATACTACTTGTCATAGTTTGGAATGACTTTCTGTAACGCTACTGTTTCAGCGTAGACAGTGGCGAGACAGTCGCCATCGCAAGGTCGACGTGTGTCCTTCCGTTCTTCCGCCAATGTTTCAGATTTTAGGGCCAAGGGCGTATCCGATGCGTCTGCAAGGTGCACTCGGCGCTTACGAAGACCTTTGAAAGGTGTTCAGAAAGCGGGAACCGATTATTGCAAGCTTGCAGTGATGATAGTGAACCGCCGGTCTCATCTCCATGTTGTGTTACATCAAGAGGCCACTGTTTCGGAGGTCCTGACCGTCGCTGTGAATGATAGAAGTGGAGTATTAACTGCGCGAACCGGTGCCATTGCCGGCAGAATAGATTTGATTACTTCAAACAGCACACGATCAGCGCGAGGCTGGCTGAATCAAACCATCAGAAACGCCAAGCTTGACCAACCCATCTTGTACCCTCACCATGGCAGCAGCTCCCTCCCTGATCAGACTCAATCTCCCGTCCCCAGAGGAGTATAGGAAAAGAAAAGTTGCATTGATTAGCGGTACGTCGACCCACTCGTCGCGAACCTTGACTGATCTGATTCCATGCAACGCAGGTGTCACCGGCCAGGATGGCTCTTATCTGTGAGTTGTTTGGTCCCCCAAATTCAAGATTATCCGTCGAGCTCGTTCACAGCACCGAGCTGCTCCTCGAAAAAGGCTACGAGGTGCACGGCATCATCCGTCGTTCCTCCAGCTTTAATACCAATCGTTTGCAACATCTCTACGCGGATCAACATGAACGTGAGCGCCCTCGTCTTTCTCATCCTCGATCTACCTTGCCAACCCTCTCGACAAGGTCCCAACAAGTTCAAATTGCACTACGGCGATCTCTCCGACAGCACTAATCTCGTGTACATCCTCGCCCAGGTCCTCCCTACCGAGATCTACAACCTCGGTGCTCAGTCTCACGTCAAAGTCTCGTTCGAGATGGCAGAGTACACAGCCGACGTCGACGGCGTCGGCACCCTCCGTCTTCTCGATGCCGTCCGCACCGTCGGACTCGAGAAACACGTGAGGTTCTACCAAGCCTCTACCTCTGAACTGTACGGCAAAGTCGTCGAAACGCCTCAGAGCGAGACCACGCCGTTTTACCCCCGTAGCCCGTACGGTGTTGCCAAGTTGTATGCATACTGGATCACGGTCAATTATCGTGAGGCGTATGGCATGTTTGCGTGCAACGGTATCTTGTTTAACCACGAGAGTCCGAGGCGCGGCAGGACCTTCGTCACACGCAAGATCAGCAGAGCTGTGGCTGATATCCATCTGGGCAAGCAAAACTGCTTGTACCTTGGTAACCTGGACGCGCAACGTGACTGGGGTCATGGTGAGTTTTCGTCACGCATGCCCAAGTGGTCGATCGCTGAGTATATGCGCTTTAGCCAAGGACTATGTCGAGGGAATGTGGCGCATCCTCCAACAGTCCGAACCTGAGGACTTTGTCCTTGCGACAGGTGAAACCCATCCAGTGCGTGAGTACGTCGAGAAGGCCTTTGCTGTCGTAAGCGTCCCGATCAAGTATGTACATCTCTCCATCAAAGTTACCGCCAACAACGTGTCACTTGCAGATGGCGTGGAACGGGTGTGGGAGAGGAAGGCTACGACTCAAAGACCGGCAGGGTTCTCGTCAAGGTTGACACCCAGTACTTCCGTCCTGCTGAAGTAGAGTACGTTGCAAGTTGGTTTCTCGTTCCCTCTGGTTTGCTGATGCGGTACCACAGCCTTCTTCTCGGAAACCCAGCAAAAGCCGAGCGCCTGCTTGGCTGGTCCCGCAAAGTAACCTTTGACCAACTCGTCCATGAGATGGTCACAGTCGATCTCCAAGCTTCTCGCAGCCTCGTCGAGGATCAAAACTGAGCGCGTGGGATGTAAATCAGTTGAATTGGACGCGGTGCCTGTGGACTAAATCTCTCATTCACTGTAGCTCCTTTGATCATTTGTGTCGTTATCGAATGCTTGCATTGACAATCCAGAACGTCCACGGTTGAATTCGATGGTTTGTATATATTGGCCTTTATCTACTCCATAGAACTTGGGGGGAAATTGTACATTCAAGCGAGCCGATCAATGGGTACCAGTTCTAGCATTTGATGAGTTGGCAAGGAACCACTCAACGGACTCCTTGAGGGCTATAAGAGCGTCAACCAGCATATCCGCCCGAGGAACAAGAGTGTGACAAACCGACATCGAACGGGGTAAACTTGAATTCCGGTCCGATGAGCTTGATCAACTTTGCATTGGAAGCGGGTTTGCGATCTTGACCATTGTCTTTCGACTCGTTCTCAAAGACGGCCGCTCCAGGGTACTCGAGAGCGTCGACGATCGAACTCGCGACTTGCCTGATGCTGATCTCATCGTTCTCATCCACTACACGAGGTATTCAGACGAGAAATACGAGGATGATGGTGAACCATACCAGAGAAGATGACGGGTTCGACGCTATCGTATTCACGCAATTGCCAGATAAAGAGTTTGGCGAGATCGCGAGAATAGATAAACTGACGGAGGGGCGATCCATCCCCCATAACCTTGAATGGCGTGCCGTTCTCTATAACAAAGGTCAAGTTCGTCTCGCTGCGAATAATATACTCGGACGATCACTTTTTGCAAGGTAACACTTATGGATGAGAGCGGGTATCACGTGGGCGTACTTGAGGTCGCTATTCAAGTAGATCAGTGATGGAGCAAGACTTTCATCAACTTAACCTACAAGTTGTCGTGGGGTCCGAATACATTAGTGGGAATGGCGGAGGTGAAGTTGCAACCAAACTCTTCCTTGTACGCACTAATACAATATGAGGAGGCACAATGAAGCCGAGGCGACGAACGAACCGATTTTGTACATCGACCATTCGCTTGGCATATGCGTAGCCAAAGTTGGAGTCATGAGGGGGACCGAGGTGCACTTTCTCCTCTGTCAGAGGGTACTCGACTTTATCGGGGAACACGCATGTTGAGAGGCATGAAATGACTTTCTCAGTCTTCTTGATACGAGCGGTGTACAATACGTTGTCATTAATCAACATGTTGTCTCGAAGGAAGGTCATCTGTCGTAAGAGATCGTCAACTTGGACAATGATCTTTTGTACAGAAAGTCACTGCAGACCTTGCGTTCTCTGTTGGCAAAGAGACCGCCGACTGATTATGTGCACATCACATCAGAAAGGTCGAAGCTGCAGATTAAAGAGACACACCAAGGGCTGCTAGATGAATGATATGGGTCGGCTGATACTTTTCAAAGAGCTGCAGGGTCTGTTTGGGATCCCTGTTCGCATGAGCGACAATCGTACCCCGCTCAGACTAGACAGATACCTCAGGTCGGCGTCGCGAGAGCTAGCAAAGATCCACTTCTCGCCTGACCGCTTTCCAAAGCGCGATCCTTCGGGCTCGGTGTTGATGACATGCTCAATGGCTTTACCGACAAGACCAGTGCCTCCAGTGACGAGCACGACGGCGGGCATTGTTCGGATGATGATAATGATGATGATGATGATTGATATGAACGAGTCCGAATCCGAGTCGTTGATCGATTCCCACCCTCATATGTACGTCTCGCCCCATCGCCCCATGAAATTTGCCGGCCACCGCTAGCCGCCGTCTACCCTCCGACATGCCACTCAAAAACAGACTGGCGATATCAACCGAGGTTTACGCCCTCGCAGCGTCGACAGAACCGATCGGGAAACGTGTCAAGGAGGCTTTGGATGTTATCGAGAGCGCTCTGGATAGCTATACGTGCGTGCCAGATGAGCTTGGATCTCGTTGCGTGATACGATAGTGCCTATCAGACCAAACAAGGTATCGATCAGTTTCAATGGCGGCAAGGACTGTGCGTAAAGTGTCTTTCCTGGTCTGAACTGTGCTCAATGTTCAACAGGCACTGTCCTCTTGCATCTCTATGCTGCGGCGCTGGCTCGCAGAGACTCTTCGAGTACCAAGTCAATCCCGGCCGTGTACATTCCTGTTTCTTCGCCCTTTACAGAGCTGGAGAACTTTATCCTCGAGTGCGCTCGGGCATATGACCTCGATCTTTTCAACGCTTTCCACCCAGTCGCAGCGACACCCCAACCTAGCCAAGGGTACAGCTTTCTACAGCCCGTCGGCAAGGGCTTTGAAGGGATGCAACGTGCTTTACAACTTTACAAGGACAAATATCAGCACATTGTGGCCATTTTAGTCGGGACAAGGAGATCTGACCCTCATGGAGGTGAGTCTTTGCTGCGTTCGCTGGATGAATGGCCAAGTAACAGTTGGTAGCTACACTCGCGTACAAGAACAAGACGGACGCCGGTTGGCCCTCGTTTGAACGCATCAACCCCATCATCAACTGGTCTTACGCCGATGTGTGGACATTCCTCCGACGATTGGATGTGCCCTACTGTTCATTGTATGACCAAGGGTAAGCCACCCCTGGATGTACGGCGCTCTTTCTAACGAGAGAGAGAACAGGTATACCTCTCTCGGCTCGATATACAACACATTCCCGATTCCCGCCCTCCGTGTCCGTGATGACGCGTCGTCGGAATTGTTCCCTTCTTCTCTTACAGTTATTGCCGACGAACCAAACGCCGTGTGTTATGGAGACGTATGCCAGCCAAAAACCAGTCTTGGAGGTTTCACGGTCATCGCTAGTGATGCAGAGAGTACATGCATGGTCGACGAACCCGTTCGCGACCACACCCTTGGTCCTTTTTGCATCATCGCTAGTGACCCTTCCACCATTTGTGAAGCGGAGAGCAAGCCCGACGATTGCAACGGCAAAGCGAATCCGCCATTACAGTCTGCACGCTATAAGCCTGCTTACATGCTCCAGGATGCAGGACTGGAGCGGGCTGGCAGAGTCTCCTTTGGGAGGGCCGAATGAGTTGTTGTATATAGATATCTGTCACTTGTTGTCATTATATATATGTGGACTTGACCCACGACGATGACTGTTGTCCAACCTCTGACACTGCTCACGAGCTCCAACGCGAAATGGACGACGACACAAGAAAAGACGATCGCTCGAGATTACCCGTTCACCGACCTTGACCTGGAATCCCCAGACCAGTTCGTCGTGCGGACGTATCTCCAATTTCTTTGGCTCCCAGAGGTAGTACGACCATCGCTTGGGGTCTATCTCGCGTCTCTAACTGCTCACAGTCAATCATGCCTATCAACTTGCTCGTCCCGTCTCTTCACCGCGTACAAGACGCGTCACCACGACCACCAGACGCTCCCCACCCATTGCATGCACTCCTGGATCCGTTGCTCCTCTCAGTCCGCTCTGTCGTCGCGAAATACCACACGGAACTCCCCCAGATCCTCGCACAGGACGGTGGAGAAGGTGAAACGGAAGAGTCCATGATGTGGTACGCCCTTGGTTACGAAATAACGGAGGAGGGCGGTACGAACAGCGAAGAGACGATCACGCTCGAAGAAAAGTCGCACAATGCGTGGCTCGAGCGGCTCGAAAGACGCGAGTGAGTGCCGACGTAGCGCGTATGGATGCGTTTGTCTTATGAGACGTATACAGAGTTCAGATTCAGATTCTCCTGTACCTCCTCAAGCTTGCCTTGCCTGGACCTTGTACACCGCTCCCCCCGGTGACCGTACCTATGAATGGCGCGGTTCCTTCGACAAAGAGGAAACGACCCAAGGTTGTTATTCCCGCCTCGCAGGAACGACTGGAATCGTTCATGGACAAACTCTCCATATGGCAGCTCGTCATCCACATGAGCGACGCGAATGCACGGTCCGACAAGGACAAACGCGATTGGACGCAAACATTTTGCGAAACCGTCGTGGAGCGCCAGTGAGTGAGCCCGTCTAGGCACACCACCCCAAAATTCAATCCCACACCCAGATTCAAATCGACCCTCCCCGACATGTGCTCGTTGTTACGCCACAAGTTGTTCCCCCACTCGCCCTTTGAAGACGAAGACAATGATTCTGACACGCGATCAAGCCCGGGATCTCAACTCGCCGGCAATCCCGCCCGTAAACTCGCTCGATCGTCCACCACCACCTCCGTCTCCCAGTCCAAGCGTAAACACACCTCTAAACCCCTCCAACGCGCGTCCACTGTCCTCTCCAACTCGTCCACGTCTGATACGCGATCGCGTTCACGTTCCCTGTCCGTCTCTCTCGCACAGGACGCCTCCGCAAGACGTTCCAATTCTGTCGCTGGGACATCCTCGTCTCTAAAACGGGCGCTCAGTCGCGAAGTCAGCATGTCGCGTGGGTTCAAACCTCGAGCGCAATCCTCCCAAACGGGTCAATCCCAAGGCTCCAGTAAAAAAGTGCTCGCCAAGACGAAGAAGGAAGACAGGGACAAGAAGGAAGACAAGCGCGTGCAAGGGGTGACCCTCGTCGCCTCGACGCCCACGAAACCCAAAGTCAGAGGGGACTCGAAAAACTATAGATCGGCTTCGAGTCAGAGTCAAAGTCAAGGTCGTGCGTTCAGTCCCGATCTTGGTTTCGAGGACGAGGATAGATTTGGTCACGATATGGATAGTAATGGTTTGCCTGAAGACGAGGAACTCTGGTTACCGAATTCTTCGCCAGACGTTCTACTCCTGGGAGCGAGGAAGCGCAGTGCGAGTGGTTCGTCATCAAGCATGGGTCTCTCTGACCCGACTGAAGAAGGGATGGATATGCCCGTCAAGAAACGGTTACGCATCTAGCAATATTGGCGAATTTATGTTTGTGTATCGACTTTGACGATGCTCACAAATGCTCAGTGATTGGGTAGGGTAGCTCTTGTAATCTTGTAATCTTGTAATACAGTACTATCTCTTGCAGGAATAAATTCCCTTCTGGTCTGTAAAAGACACGAAAGGGTGGGCAGTATACGTAGGCAAGGACCAAAACCTAGTATAAACTGTTCATAAAAAACTGGCGCATCGAGTATTGTCATCCAAAGGATTCCAAGATACCTGATGCATGAGGTATCGAAGATGGATACATGAAAACGTATTACCTTGAGGCGGGATGGATATATTACGCGAAGTACCTGCGGTGCTATGTTGTCCCAATGATATGCAATATGCTCGTGGAGATCATCAGTGCGTGTTAAAAGTTGGAATGAAATACAGCGTCCGTCATCATGGCCCAGAGGGAGTCCAAGGAAAACGACAACTATCGTTTGTTTGCCAACGGGCTGTGTGTAGACAACGAGGACTTCGCTATAGCAGTCATGAGCGCTCCACCATGCGTCTGTCCGAGTGGTACTGGAGGGGGCTTGCGCCTTTTTGGAGGCGTGGGGGGAGGCCGGCGTGTCTTTTGGATGGCGGTCGACGTAGTGGGCGTGGGAGCGGAAGCCACGGGTGACGGTGGGGCGTGGGGAAGGTACTTGAGCTGATTGTTTTTGTCTGCTTGTTGCAAGAGCGAACTGTCGTCCATGGTGCCAGATTTGTCTCTCCGCCTCGACTGGTTTATGTTTGTAGAGGCCGACGCTACAACGCCCAAGCTATTAGTGCTCTCCATGCTCGGTCTCCTGACGCCATCAGAGCCTGATCGCGATGCAGGTGGCTTTGTAGATTGTGGTTGTGACTTGAGATTCTCGACGCTGCGACTGGATTTGGGTTTCGATTTGGCTGGGAGTGGAATGGCGCCATCATGTAGTCTTTCGGAGCGTGTTGACATACTAGCTTGAGACTGCACACCAGCCTGCGTCGTCGACGCAAGAATGTCGTGGCTGGGACTTCCCAGGCGGTAGTCACCCGAATTCAAACTATCCCTGTCGAACGAAGTCTTTCGCAGCTGCACACACCATTCCCCGCTGAGACACCGTTCCACTAATCGCTTTGTGGTCGGGTTGATGTTTCGGATGTTCGCATTCTGCGTGAGTGATTCCAGAGCCATCACTATTTGAGGACGTTTATAGGGAATATCCCGTAGTTGGGTCTTCGCAAGGAGAGGATGCAAGACACGGAGGTACGTGTGACGCAACTATAAAATGATTTAAGCCGGTTTCCAATGATTGCATGAGTCAAGTCTACCCACCGACTCGCTCTCGTCATCGAGATCCACCAACTCGCGTAAGAAGACATCGACAAGTACGCAGAGGTCATTCGTGTAGAAATACTCCGAAGTCGCTTTCGAAGTAAACAAAATGTATAACAGCTTCAACACAAGTAATTGCATGCACAAGCCCTCTGCAGAACGAGCTAGAGGACATTTTCAGCCATGATAGATGAACGACCATGTAAGACGTACATGCACGATTAAGCATGAATATCATATTCGCTCCGAATGTCTTGCTGGAGCCGAGGCGAGATACAAGCACATTGAGTACTCGATTTCGCGTCTCAGGCGCTTTACCCTGGCCAGCATCAGATGAGAGAGGGTCATTCAAGCCCGCGACCATGAACTGTTCGTTCAGTGCCACCTGATTGAGGGTCAGGAGTTGCTAGAAGGAGGGTTCACGATGCTTACTATCAATTTAATGACTGAGTAGTTGAAGGTTTCATCTGGGATAAAGCGGGTCTGCTCCACGAGCTCGAAAAGATGGTCAATGAACGAATCATGGAATATACCTGTGACTTGGTATTCAGCAGGGCACACAATACGACACAGGGAACAAAAGAAAAGACCTACGCAAATCTTGCTCGGACAGCTTCTGAACCCGACAGACCTCATAGAGGAGTCTGATGCTTAGCATCCTGAGTTTGCCTTCTATAGCAATTGGACCCATGATGATACTCGCACGAGAGGCTGCTCCATTGGATGCGAGATTTATATGAAAATCATCGGCATCTGGATCAATCTCGACCAAGATATGATCCATCAGTAGAGGGATGAGAGGTTGCCATCGTTTATGGTTGCGAAGGAAGGTAGGTCGACGTCTACCCCAAAATAATAAGAGGCTATATGAGATATATTGTCCATGGGGGTCCGTTTTCTACATGCGCGTGTCAAATGCGCAATGCCAGTAAAAATGTCGCTGCACATACCGACCGGACGTCATCGATTGCAAGTTCGCACATCCTCTCGGAGTGAAAGGCGAAAAGCTCAGAATCCAGAAGCAGCTGGCACGCGTGTTCTAGTTGCAGTGGACTTTGAAGGTAAAGTTCTACTAACAATACCATGATCAGCGCATAGAGGAAGGATATAAGCTGAAAAAGAGTTGACCGTGATAAGACGCGCATAAGGATACAAATCTCCGGAGTGCAGTATCAAGCATCGACAATGTAGCGGAACCATCACTCGGAAGGCGTAGGATGTCATCAAGTTCTGGAATAGAATAAATTTCCTCCGAAATGTTGCAAGTGACAAAAACGTACCTGACCAGAATTGTTGGCTGTTCTCTATGAAGTATGTAATCCCAAAATCATCTTCTGCTAGCATGTTAACGACGGAATTCGAAGTCTGAACCATCGTGAAGGTAGAGTCCTAGTAGACGTAGAGAAAATCCCAAAAGGTGTCTGAGGTGATTGGCAATGAAAAGGAGAAGGACCGTTGCGACACGAGACAATGGGTTGGTTGATCAGTAAACTTTTCGACCAGGGCCTGACCGAGACTCTATAGTGCCGAAATTCAAAGTTGAAAGTTGTGCTCGCCGAAACTAGTTCGAGTTCAATGTGGGCGACAGCGAGTGCGAGTAGATTTCAAGTCAGGAAGTGTCCGGGGTCAGAGTGTGTAACCCTAACCCCTTGAATTGTTTAGGTATAAAAAATCCTTTGGAAACCGAACTTCATCGCAAAGCCGATATAAATTCTGCAAGCCATCTGCCCTTCAAGTTTTTGGTATCGTTAAATCGCTCCTAACACTAACTTTTCCAACTAACTGCTGGCGGGCAGCAACGGGTTCATTAGGCTTCCGTTGCCTCTCAGGGCAACGAGGAAATCTTAGCAAGTTCTGCCACTGGCACGTGAGGGGAGTCATTCAGCATGTGCCCGATTCAGTTTTAGAGCCACATGCAAACCTTCCACCACGGCACGAAAAACACTTCGCCCCAGAAACAATGTAACGGAATTTAATCTGATCGGACGAGCCTTCGGATTTGACAGTCAAGTTCAAAGAAATTAAGTAATTCCCGCTGTAAGTATGACATGGATGCGGTTGGTCTATATGAATAGAAATAATAGTACTGCAACAATATTAATGATATCGATGAGATCAATTGGGGGAAAACCCACCAGCAGTGTCCCTCATGGTTATGCCTCAAGGAGTCCGACGATGGCATATGCTGCACCCGCAGCAGCTCCGCCGACAAGTAGTGTGCTGACTGCACCCCACAAGTATCCTTTGGCTCCGTTACCTGCCCCGGTAACCCTGGCTTTGACCGCCCCAAAGACCAGAAGTACGAGACCAGTGAGAATGCAAGAATAGATCAATGCCATATGAGCATGGGCGAAGAAAAAGTAAGGTATGAGAGGTATAATCCCTCCAATGAGGTAGCCGAGTCCAATTGTGATTGCAGACCCATATAGGCGACTTGTCGGCACCTCCTCTATCAAGGAAAACACAATCTATTAACTGATTGTTTGAAAGGGCGGAAATAGAACGAACCCAGACCCCCGCCAAATTTAAGCAAAAAGGGCGTTAATCCTACCTCAGACTTCCATATGAGGGGTTGCGTTTCTTCGTCTGATGCCACCGAGTTATTTCCCTGCACGCCTGTATCGCATTCGACATTGCGCAAGCAATTCGTGACAGCTCTCGAGGTGCGTTCATCAATACCGACCGGGCCGAGGATAGCATAAACCTCTCTTTCCATTTCTCCTTCACAACTACGGATTACCCTTGCCGATGTGTGATGCTTCAAAAATCTGTAGTGGTCTCTTTCAGCCTGAGAGGCAAGAAAACCGCCTATTCCCATGGAAATAGCACCCGCAATGAGTTCCGCAATACCCCCGAGAACGACCAGCCTGGATTCTCCAAGTGATGACAAACCAGCCGTCAACGCAAAAGGCACCGTCAAACCGTCAGAAAGACCGATGACCCTGAAAGTGTGTATATGAGTAATGGAAAGAATCATAGGGGTGGACAAAGAACTTGAAAATATACTCACACATCACGGACGACATCGGGGTTAATGAGGGTGCGGTCATCCTCGTTTTTGAGCTCCTTGCAACACATGCCGCCCTCTCGTCCTTGTCTACCGCACCTGGCAGGAAGAGGAACGTTTCCGTTGGACGAGCTCAGAGGCCAGACAGGTGGGTTCGACCTCATGCTTGCATCTCTATGTTGAGGGAGAGGGACAGCAGGTGCGTTGGTTTCTGAGGACATTTCAGAAATGGTGGACAATGACGAGACTTGATTTGGCTACGCTGTGCGTATTTATATGTGCTGCATTTTTGCAAGAAAGGGAATAAGAGATTACCTAAACCTCAAGAGGTTGATCTCCAGCTATGGATACTGGCCAATCAGCGAATGCTGATTTGACGTGACCGAATTTGGTTCGTCCTTCCCCGGGATTCGCCGGCGGGGCCGGGGCCCGAATCATAAAACGGATTAAAGACACTTGAAGTAGTTCATGCGTTCTACATTGGTGATTCTCTTGATCCACACCTCTGGTGCCTGTTGCTGTAACATATCCGCATCAATACCACTATCGCCGTTAAAAAATTTGAACGTCACATAGGGTGTTTCGTTCCAGTGGTATGGTGATGCGTGCAACCGCGTTGATATCTGCAACCCAAGGAAAGATCAATTTACAGTCGTCACAGCTACTGTACTAGCAACACTTTATAGATTCAGAATCTTAACATTGGCGAGGCTACGTGGCGGTGACGGGGTATGTGTCAAACGTTGGACTTACTTTCACATTCGCGCGACAAGTGTTTTAGACGAACCCATCATGTATAATGCGGTGAACGTGATTAGACCACAGGTGGACCTGGTGACTATGTCTTACTCGAAGTCTCATCGATGTCGCACCCTCAGCGAGATTAGGAAACGAAATACAAACATCCAGTGTGCATCACTCTAGCGTGCAGGACGCGCCGCTAGGGATAAGTATGAAAATACGAATGATGAGAGCTAGAAATGGATTCACTAACCACGGTGACAGTAGCAAGGGCCTTGCGGCTCCGGCACGAATATATCTGAAAGAAATCTCTCACCAATTGCTTTTATTATTCTTTCCCAGAGCTATGGCCTACTTCAGGAAATATGTAGACTTCATTCTCGAACGGGCTCGATGGTTTATGAAACTATGTCAATGTGCGTGGCACTGCGTGCTTGGCCTCAGGCTGGGGAACAACACGAATAAGCATAATCATGACATTTCTTGAGAAAGAAATTTAAGCAACACCCTCGCGTACGCCCAGCCTCAGTTAGGATATTCTTCCAAGGGTCCTCTTCATCACAATGTTCACTTTATCAGCAAGACTGGGTGCTAGTGCCACTACTCACCATTTCGTGTCACCAGACTGTGAGGTCTGAATTCAGATTTTTGGCTGCAGGACATGGATGGCGAGATGCAGGTTACCAGCTGGTGCACCGGCTCTGACTAGCTCTGATACAATCAGTCAACTAAAGCACTGGCAGGCAGTGGCAGCGCAATGATTACTTACGTAATGCGCAGTACTTCAATTTATTTGCGTAATACACACTATTAGCTTTCATCTTGCCGGTCGAGTTTCCCTAGTACTAGTAACCGGTAACCAACGAACAGACTCGGATGCTACTAACCTTGAACCACCGCTTTAACCTGTCACTAACTCCTTTTGATCCTCAGGAAAACGCTTGCCAAGTGCGATTATAGGCATTAAGCATTAGTGCTCGCTAAGCAGCTCGCCGTGCTCCTCAAAGTTGGAGCAAGGTCCCACCGCACCGGCGACACCGCACCGCACCCCCCAAAGTGGTTAGTTATATATTACATAGTATGTTTGTAGTATGTGGTATAAATGCTCAACAATGAAGTATTGCCAGTTACGCTGCCTTATCTCGGGATATTTCCGGTCGAATAAGAGCCCGGATGGTCACATAGACTAGATACATGGTAAGATATCCCTCAAGAGTCTGAAGATCTCGTTAACGATTAAAATGTCCTGATTAGGTAATTTATTGTATCTTATTATCAAGCCGGAAGAGCGGGAGCCTGAGTGCAGTGCAGTGCGGTGCGAATCTGAGCCGCACTAATTGACACCCTCAGTATTTGAGCTGGCGGTGTAGGCGTTGCCACACATCTCGTTTGTTCTTAGCACCATCGCGCAAGTGGCGCAACCCCCCGACAAGTGATCCTGTGTCTCAATAATACCAATTCATCTAGTCACTGGCACTTTACATGTTTGATGACCTTTTGTCCCTAGTTCGAAAGCTTGATTCTGACTACTCACGCTTACTCACACACAGAAGTACAGATCAGCCTATCAGCTGAACGATTTACCGATCGTTGCCGTGGCACAATCGAAATTGCAGTACATGCCGTAGTACTGGTTCCAGACACCGCTACGGTTCCACGCTCAGTAAGCGTTCCGGCTGTAACATACTAATCATTCTGCCACCGTCCTAACGCATCTTCCAGTACAGGTTAGTATCTGTGGATACCCATTAGTACCATCGGAACATACCTTGGTAGGCTGACTTCTCGCTTGTGTCTGGTCTGGCCGCCTAACAAGGACTTCATGGCAGTGACGTTGTTTCATACTATACCGACCTAGTATTCTAACTAAGCAAGGCTGGGACTCAATAAGCTGATTACTACGATCACTGCCACTAACCATGCGGCGTCGGTGAAGAGAAATACGTTGCTTTGCACTGTTAATGACTGAACTGACATTGCAGCGCAATTAAGTTTCAATATAAAACGCCAACAACCGTTTAATCTGCCAACATCCTTCTTGTTCCTCCTCAGAATGGTAAACACGACCACCTCAGGCCTCATTGGTGTTGTTTTACTGGCCCGTCACGGTGATCGTGGTGGTGTACTTTTCCAGAATTACACGACGTATAACTCAGTGCAAGGGTACCTAACACCATACGGATCGGTATGCTCAATGTTGGGACTTGTGTGCCGTATTGAAGTTCTCCCAGAGCCAAGAATATGCTTTAGGCAGTTACCTGAGACAGACGTATCTCAACCAGTCGTCGGCATCTTACATACAAGGCATCGAAACTGATGTCGCTGATATTGATCAACTCTATGTTCGCGCAGACGCAGGAGGAGGAAATGTTATACTGGATTCCGCTTATTCTCTACTTCAGGGTCTTTACCCGCCGACTCCAGCTTTCAATTCAACCCTCGCTAATGGTCAAACGGTCGAAGCTGCATTGGGGGGATATCAATACATTCCAGTGGAGTCTCTTGAGTATTGGCAAGCTCCCTCTCTGACGGGTTGGATGGACTGCTATGTAAGCCATTGAGAATGGGTTGTGTCAGGATACTGATTTAACTCTTTTCCAGTATTTCCAAGATCACTTACTTCGTTTAAATGCCGGCAGCATATTTCAGGATTTGGCTACGCAAGCGGCGCCTTTCCTTCAAGCTGTTCAACCCTACCTCAATGGGGTGACTAACAGCTTTTATAACATGGTACGTGATACACACTCCAGTGTTGGCAGTGTTCTGACTTGATCATAGTGGAACGTAAGTACTACAAAACGATCGTCATCGGACTTCCTCTGAAATGCTCTCAACCTCAAGATCTATGACTACCTTAACGTTCAGTATACCCACAATGCAACATTTTACAACACATTCCCCGAGACTCTGTTGCAACAAGCTCGTTACTTTGCTAACCTTCACGAGCAAAATGTCTTCACCGACACTGCCTCGGATGCAATTGGAGAAAGTGAGTAATTTGATGGAGTTATTCCTTTGCCTACTGACCGTTCATAGTTGCCATTCGCACCCTTTGGCCCGAGATTTTCTGGTCATTGGGCAACATGACTTTGTCCAACAACACGGTCAAGCTAGCATTGACGGAGGTCGACTACAAACCCTTTATCAGTTTGTTCAACGTCACCAATGCTACACTGACCAACCCCGAAATATCGGGAATTGGTGAGAGAACAGTTATTTGTTCTTCTGTCTTGTACCGATAACTCCACCAAGCCGACTATGCGTCTGCTGTTGCTTTCGAGCTGCACCAGAGCGCTGCTGGCGATTATGTGGTAGCCTTGAAATTCAAGAATGGGACGAATGACGAGGAATTCAGGTCTTTGAAAATGTTTGGCCAAAATAATGTCTCGCTGCCTCAATTGATCCAGCTCCTCGACGTACGTCCTCTTTTTTTCTCATCTTAGTGTATCTGGTCCTGACATCACTTTCTCAGACGACTACCATTAACTCCACGATTAACTGGTGCTTCTCGTGCAACCAGACTGTTACCCGTGGATGCTCTGTTTACAATTTCAGCAATGATCCATTCCTTAGCCCCACTAGTTCCACCAATGGATATTGATGGGCAGTGCAAGTCACTGCAACATGCCAGGCCATTGACCTGATGATGCTGATATTTATCAATATTATTCATGGTTTTTTTTACTCCCATATGCTCCGAGTAATACACAAAATTTTTACTGCCAGTTTGGCTGTTAAATCTTGGTGGTGGCGGCGCATCTCGGATCAGTTGGGTTGTCATCAGCACTATTGGTAAGCAGTATGGCACGTGATTGAAATAGACTCATCAAGAGAGCCTGAAGTCCAAGTTTGTTCCTCTGCTAACAAACTAAACCCGCGCGGCCTGGTGAGTATCCCAAAATTTCATACTATTTGACCAGGAAAAATTTTCTGTAATTGCTGACACAAACTTGAGCCAGTAGGAGGAGTTACGGTCGAAGAGTTACGGTCGAATTGTGTTCAATCCTACAAGCCGACGTGTCTACCCATTCAAACTTTGAGCCAGTCTTGCTATCGAATTCCCATACTTATTTCCCGCGATGTCACCTGGTTGCCTTCATGAATACGCGATCACGTGATTTAACCATTGTACTTGCCGATGCGCTCGCCCACCTTGCTCTTGTTGTTCACTACCATCATTGGCCATGACAAGATCCGCGCAAAAGAGGCGAGACACTTGTGCAGCCCTCTCCGCAGCGGGATTTGGATGTTCACTTCCACCGGAGGATGGTGTCCTGTGGTGCCACCGTCACAATGAGGTGCGCTCTAGTCCAATCCCTGGGTTACATACGTCGCCAAGTTTTGCAAATTCTAGGAGCGTCTCAAGTTATACACGAATTACAAAGTTCATGGCGCTCTCCTCGAAGCATACCCTGATATACCCGCATATCACGATGTTGCCACGATTACGAAGTGCGACAACCTTGCGCTTCTTCGAGAATGGAATGGACACCTTCGGGGAAAGTATAATTTACTCACGAGGTTCGTGCACAGTATATTACATCTCCGCCAGTCCTTTACCATGATGCAGGTGCATCGAAGCTCGGGCCTGCTTTACTCGAAGATTTTTCGGGTACGTGTTGTATTGTATTCCATTCATACCCAGTCCTAAAGAACGAATCGCTGGAACAGAGAAGATATGGCAAGTACTTTGTGAGGATCTTTCAATCGTAGTCGAACTGACCCGTCGACACAGGACTTTGGTCACAAGATATTCTGGGACAGTTTAGTGCGGAAGAGGTCCGAAGTAGAGAAACTAATGATACGTGTCGAAGCACGCGGATATCAACTCATCCTCAAAGGCCAGAACGCACTCTGGGTCCTTGAGCGAAACCCGCGTGAGACCGAAGACTGTTCCAGCTATGGCAATTTTAGAGAGTGTACTAACACGTCGTTAGAGTCTACAGAAACCATCGAGGGTAGTGTCATCGAAGATCCTTTGGAGGCTGTGTTGCGGGAGAAAGCTTATGGATTCAGAGAGAGGATCAGGTATTGCCTCGCTTGGTTCTGCGCCGCTCCGACGTCGCGATTTCACGGTGAACGATTGGAGGTCATCTATGCATGCGTTCGGCGAGCGATCTACAAGGATGCATCTCTTATGTTTCTCGCACAGAGCTATGATAGCGTCATGGCCTTATTGAGCGATCACGAATTGGACCTTGTTACGGTGGAGAAAATTTGGCGCGTTATCAATTCTTTTTGTCCATGTGACATTTATTCTGCCATCGATGCCGTCCTACGGTCGACAGACGGTGACCACATGGTCGTGCTTGGCGGAAAGGTCTTTAAAGATGACAGCGGTGAACGATGGCCTTTACATGCGTGGGGACATATGATGGCCATCCGCGAGTGCTACTCGTGTCTTCGCAAAACTTGTCGAACGGTATATCGATATTACCTTTTTAAATCCACAGAACTCACGATTCACACAGATCGATGAAATCATCGACCTCATCCGATACACTGTATTGGCACAAGTGCCTTCATCCCAAGCGCGCCTCAAGTATGAGCCTACCTTCGATGGCTCCAGAGAACTAATGTTGGCCGGTTTTATCCCAAACGACATACCATTCTCCACCCCCCGCCATTCAATTATCTGTAAAGAATCTGGTTTATGCTCCAATGGCCCTATCTGGGAAGAATCTAAACGCAATCTCACCCTGTGCGGTGCACTGTCCCTGTGTGATCCGATGGCACAGGCGTTTGTGAATGCATGTATTCGCCACCCCGACTTCATGGTCATGCTCCGCAAAGGGGCACATGGGCGGATTATCCGTTCTTCACCAGTTGTATGGACTTCTCGCACGCGACGTGCCCGGAGTCTTTCGGCTCTGGCTTCGATTCCTTGGGAGAAGACGACAGATGTCGTTGGTCTCTCTGATTCGGCGCTTAACGATGCGCAACACGAATGGGCGCGAGAGAAGATCGTCGATTGTATGCAGGTCATCATCGTTGATGCTGGTGAAGGCGCGATGGGCGACTTTGTTCGAAAGCTCGTCGAAGTTTGGTGCCGGGTCTACAATGTTGGCGACAAGGACAAACTATACGACGTGCTCAAGGCCCCCTACGAAGCTGCAGGCGAGTTGGAGCAGTTCCAGGAGGTGACAGCCACAGACGCGCACGATTACTACCACCGCTTGTGGGGACCTGCCTTGCGTTGAAAGCGCTGACTCAAGCCTCGAATTGTTTTACTTATATTTACTTTTGGTATGGGACACTTTGACGCGGGTATTCTGCACCCACACGCTCATTGATATCTATGATTTGCCAACAGTTGCCATGCAATCATTCGAAAATATTGGAGCAACAATACAACACCCATATACAGTCAATCAAATAATCATGTAGTCATTTGGTAGTCCATGAATTACGATCCTAAATAAAGTTCAACATGCTCGGTTCGAGACATCGTGACGGCCGTTAGTACCATACATTATGTTTCAACTTACGTACGGGTTGGTCTAAGTGCAAGACCTGCATGTCGATCATTATTGATCGATCAGATCAACCCATACTGGGGCAATTTTCGAAACTCGCCACCTTGGTAGTAATCAGCAAGTGCTATGGAAAACAGCCAACCAACCTATCCAAAACCCAATTCAAACTTGTCCTTTCTCAACCTCGTCAATCGGTGCAACAACTTCCCTCTTCCTCTTAACCATGGCTCAGAGGATCCCATTGCCTCCACACACCAGGACTATCTGGTACCATGGTCTCTGACCCAGTCTCCCGACAGTCCCGTCGTCGGCCTGTTGAAGCCAGAATTAATTGATGTTCTACGCCAAGAACCAGAGGGTGCTTTCATCATCCCTGAACGAGCGCAGCCAGGATCAAGATACCGTGTTAGCTTCCATACTTCTATCGATACCCCCTCCAAACGCACAGACACTATAAAGAGGCTCTGCGAGCGATGGCGCGACAGTGGTACCATCTTCCAAAACGTGATCGGACCCAAGAAATGGAGGAACGAGATGTATCCCGTGTATCGCAACCCATTCGGCGTTCCCCTCTCTCATGATCCCGATGCAAAGAAGAATGACTCTGATGCCGGTAACTACCTCTTCGAGCTGGAGCGCACTGCTTGCTCGTTATTTGGGGTCCCCACTTATGGTGTGCATATGACCATCTACCACGAAGATACGGATGGCAACAACGTGCGAATCTGGACCCCAACTCGGTCTCGAACGAAGCAAACGTGCGTTTTTCGTATAGAATTCCCCGATGCTACTTGTCATACATGTGCTTTCGAGCAGGTTCCCAGGCTACTTGGACAACAGCGTCGCAGGGGGAATACCAAGTGGAGTGTCTGTCTTTGAGAATCTCATCAAGGAATCAATGGAAGAAGCAAGCATCGAAGAGAGTATCGTGAGGAGATATGCAAAATGCGCGGGTTCGGTCAGTTATTACTACCAGTGAGTCGTTTGCCATCCCAGATAGGTTCATTCCACTAAATTACACCTAGAACAGCGCACGGATGGCTGCAGCCCGAATTCCAGTAAAGTCTCCGTTTCTTGCACTTCCATTTATTACTCACTCTTGGGTCAAGATACGTGTATGACCTCAAGGTGCCGCTTGACATCGGATTCCATCCAAAACCGCTAGATGGAGAAGTGGAATCGTTTGATGTAAGCTCACACGCAAACTCACATATTGAGTAATCATTCAGAAGGGCCCTTGTTAGCTATTGCCGGTAGACGTGGTCGTGACGAAAATGAAACAAGGATTGTTTAAACACAACTGCGCGTTGGGTGGGTTGAATGATGTGGTCTGTCTGTTGTGGATTTTAACCATTGCCTGCAGTGTTGATCGATTTCCTCGTGCGAAGAGGGTATATTACACCAGACAACGAGCCTGACTTTAATGAGATTGTCACAAGAATGCATACCAGGTTCGGTTTCGAGCGATGGTAATCACACAAAAGTAGAACACCAGAAGCACTGTTGGAGTTGAGTAGTCACGGAAATCGATAGATATACTACATGATCTCAGTATAGCAGGATCTAGTAAACCAGATATAAGTTACGTACAATACGCCGTGCCTACCAATGCTAATGTTTGTAGAATACATCTATAAGCTCGAGTACTCAAGTAGTCGAGCACTCAATCAAGAATCAAGAACAACCTTCGCATCGTGTAGCACTAACCACGTAACGACAACGTTCCCTGTCCGTAGGTGATTGATGCTCGTGTACGTGCTCTCCAAATCACAGGCACAATCATGCTAGGAATGTACCCTGGCATCGTCTGTGAATCTCCTACTTGCTTTTGGAAGGGGCCTGTCACTAGACAACGAAACTTCACCTGGACTGGGCGTGGGGCGCGCTGAACCCGGCCCTAAGTTGCCCCTGCGATACATCTCAATGTCCGCTACTGTGAGGGGTATCCGTGCCGACTGAGAAGACATTGTCGAAGCGAGCCACTCTGCGGAGCGGATGCTTGCGTCGCTCAGGGCTCTACTAGCTCTCTTAAATATGCTGCGATTGGTTGTCCTTCGTGATCTAGGGGTGCTGGGTTCTCCGACTAGTGTAGTACCTGGACTGTAGACAGTGGATCCTTCCCAGGGGCTATTGGACACCGAGGAAGAGTCCACGGGGTTCTGCGTTAGCCCGCCCCATGTGGATGCAGGGCGCTTGCGTTGGTCTGAGATGTACGCGATGTTCTCGAGAAGCGGTGGTGCCGGTTTCCGCTTGATTGAACTGCTTGACCTAAGCGCGACAGGGGTACCTTCCTCGCTCTGATTTGGTGCAACAACTGGGAATGGATGTTTGTCGTAAGCTTGTCCAGGGACTGATCCGCGACGTTTTCCTGGGGGAGGGCTTGGGAACTCTCGAACGATGCTTGGGCCGTCTGATTCGCTCCCCGGGGTTGTATAACTCGTGATAGGCCGTAGACGCCAGTCAGGGGGTACATAGTGGCCATTACCAATGACAGGCGCCGATTTGACTCTCGGCGGCGTTTCGGGCATTGCATTTCGTGTGGCAGTCATCTCATCGGAAAAGTTCTTTCTACGTGATTCTGGACCATCGCCTGCAAAGATACCTTGTGCAGGAAATTCGAGTGTGGAAAAACGGATTTGCAAGGAAGGTGCGTGCCCTTTCTCGTGGTGGATGGTAACACGCTGTTCCCTAGGCTGTTTCTCAGAAGATGAATAATCATCCGTTCGAGATTGCTCAGGGCATGGTTGGGATATGCGACAGAACATGTGCGTCTGTTGGGGATTGATGCCAAGTATGCGGGAGATATGTTTGCTGGTTCGAGATACATCGTCAAGATCATCCGTGAGGCTTTCAACGCTGTCTGCGGGGTCGAGACTATTTACAGGGAGGTTAGACCAGGGACAATGAGGTGTATAGCGAATACAGCGCACCCTTTGAACAAGCCAAACATGAGAGTGACACGTGCGATCAAGCGCAATATTCTGCGAGCCAATGTCACGCCGAAGCCAACCTGAGATAGGCCCGTAATAGTTTCGACGACACCCAAGATGATACCAATAGAGATCCAGGCTATCCCATCGTGTTCATCAGACTGGGTGAGTTCTTTCTGCCGTTCATCTAGAGACGCCCTAGAAAAGCGAGAGAGCGCAAGGAAGAAAAAGAGGAATTGTATGATGGACCATATAATGAGAGAGGAGCGGCTCAGGAAGAGCCACAGAAATTCGCTGTTGTTTGAAAACATCACGACTAGAGGCTGATTGGGAGGCGTGGCACCTGGTTATAGTAATAAGCACATCTCCACGTATGCAGAGCATCAGGAGGTACCAAAATGTGTTCCAACAAAGGATGACACCTCATTGAGTGCTACGGCCATCACCAATAAGGCGGGCAACGTTATTTCAAGATATGGCCTGAGCTTCAGAGGAAGGGTGGGTATAAAATAAAGGAAGCTTAGTCGATAAAGATAAATCGCATAGATGAGGATGGGGGTGAATGATACAACTCCTAGTCACGACTTCTGGTTATCAAACAGTCAAGTGGGCGCGCATGGACATACCGATGAGGAGATCAAAAACCTTTAAAACCGACAAAGAAATCCTCGCTGCAGGAACGACATGCGACAACATGTCCAGCAGTGCCCATATGAAATATAAAATGCCGTCTGCTGCAAGGAAAATTTGGACCCGCCTGTCGTGACTAGATGAAACATTCAGTTCGCCAAGAAATTTCGAACACTTGCCTGCTCGGTCCCGAGTATAAGTAAATAAAGAGAAAGGATATTATGATTTCGATTGCTATGGGTATAAGGAGGGCCGTGAACTGCCCGAACGTCAAGCCGACACAACGAAGATTTGGGGCGAGCGACAGGCAGAGGAGCTTCACTTGATCCATGGGGATGAAGGAACGAACGCGGGAGCGAGCATAGCCTCAAAGGAAGGACAGAGGCAGGCAGGCCACTGGTGGGGGAGAGGCGGTCGAAATCGGAGGTGGTGGTTGGCGATGATGCGAAAGAGGAACAAAAGAATGACCCTGTAAGTTAGAGCTCTTCCCGACCCTCCCCGTTGGCGGTTGCCACTGCACCGCTGGAGCAGGGCGGTTGTTACCATCAATCCGATAAGTGCAACTGAGACATATGCATTTACTTGTGAAAACTTTGTCACACACAGGCCAACATGGGGTGCACATATAGAACTCTTTTTTCTTCCGTGAGAATGCGCAATTGGTATGACAACCGGGTTGATATGTTGCTGGTACTGACGTCGAGACCGTCAATGATACAGAATTGTTTTACTGTAATTACTCACATTAATCAGGAGGTGTTTGAGATCTGAAACACGAAGTCATGAACGGAACAAATTGATGCAACACAGCATCGTTGTCCGTGTTTGGCAATTTGCCGGGAGACTCAGATCTTGAAATTCTCGTCCATACTGTAGTAATGGTACGTCCTTACGTTCCCCAATATTGACCATAATCACATCCAGCCCAGAAAATATCCGTTCTCCAGCATGCGCCATCTGCCCATCTGCCAGCTCGGCCGGGTGACCCAACACCGACCTCACGCAACCTCGATCCCTTGCTTCATCCTTTTGCGCGTGGTCGTGAGCGAATGCGTGCTCTAAATGCAGCCAAAATGGACAGGATGTTTTCGAAACCTTTTATCGCAAGCTTGGAGGGTCATATTGATGCCGTGGAAGTGCTCTGCAAGAAACCCGGGACTGTCAATATCATTGCCAGCGGCAGCTGGGACGGCGGTCAGTCCATTGCTACACAGTCTATAACGTATAGACCAACCGGCCACAGGCGTTATCGTGCATAATATCGCCGAACAAAAACAGTCGCATCAGATACAAGGCGCCCACAAGGGCAAAGTATCCGGACTCTGCTTTGTAGATCGTAACAGGCTCCTTAGCTGTGGTGTAGATTCCAACATCAAGCTCTGGGATGTTTCACCACAGGAACAAAACTCTGTCAGATTTTTCTTCACCGTCCGTTCTCTTCACCACGGGACTAACAATCAATCCAGCAACAAAAACCGTTGAGCGTCTTCGCCGGAAAATCACCCTTCAAGTATGAACAACTTCCGTCAACGCATGAAGCTGTCATACATCATACTAATATCACCTCATAGTTCTATCGATCACCACAAATCAGATGCCCTATTTGCCACTGCATCGAATATAGTACAAATCTGGGATGAGACCAAGTCACTATCCTTCACCATGCTGCATCCGCCTACTGCTGATCATTTCCCTTCAGGAGTGCCGCTATCTCGAACCTCACCTTCCCCGCAGCCACTGAGACCGTCACTTCGGTGCGTTTCAACCTAGCTGAAGCGTCTGTGCTCGGAAGCATAGGTTCCGATCGCAGTTTCACCCTTTATGATATCCGCACAGGTAAGGCCGAGCGGCGGGCCATCATGCAGATGCAGAGCAATGCTCTATCGTGGTCACCAACATTTCCTACGTCGGTGCTACTAGCCTCAGAGGATCACAACCTTTATACATTCGACGTCCGCAATCTGTCGACTCCAACACACATTTACAAGGGACACGTTGCCGCCGTTATGAGCTGTGACTGGAGCCCCACGGGCCTAGAGTTTGTGAGCGGTGGGTGGGATCGAACCTTGCGCATATGGACGGAAGGACGGGGTACTCATCCAGAGGTGTATCACACCAAGCGTATGCAAAGGTAAATTTATTCCCTCTGTTACCAGAAACTTTTTCTCAAGCATTTCATAGGGTATCGTCATCGATATTCGCTGCGGACGCACGCTTCATTGTTTCAGGATCGGATGATGGTAACGTCAGAGTATGGAAAGCCAAGGCTTCAGAAAAAATGGGCATCATCACAGCGCGAGAGCGTGCTGCAATCGAGTATCGTGAGAGTCTCAAGGATCGGTGGAAACACGACCGGGAAGTTGGCAAGATATCGCGGTAAGTTGAGAAATGTTCACCGGGACTTTTGTCGTCTGAGCCAATTCAGGACGCGACATCTACCCAAGCCTGTGTATCAGGCGTCAAAACTCAAGCGAGCGATGCTCGAGGCTCAGCGTGTCAAGGAAGAACGACGACGGAAGCATACTCGCGCTGGTCAGAGCAAACCCAAGGCTGAGAGAAGGAAAATTGTTATCGCAGAACAAACCTAGCAATACGGTGTCTTTTTTGTTGTGTCTCTTTGTTGCAGTACTTCCCCTACTGTCATTTCGCCACCTACCTACATCATGATCATGTTCGCCAGTCAGCTGTAAGCAACGTCCCTTGGCTCGGAACGGCGGTGGCCTAGTAGTCCACGACGCCGACTGTCTACTGCACCCCTCCTGGCACAGGCCCTCAGAGCAAGTTGATCGACCAATGTGACCACCGAAACCTATTAGCCAATGGTAGAACTTGGGGTAAAGCTCGAGAGAGGCGACTCAGTAACATTGGACCATATCCAACGTCAATGACACGACGGAAATTTTGTGTATCCGGGTATGATAAAATATATGTACGGAGAACAATCCTCGTACCCAATGAGCATAGCTCAGAAGCATTTAGAGGCGAGACGACTCGTGCCAATCTAGCTGACATTGGCATCAAAACTACTTACTGCACGTCGATCGTGCGGATATCGTCTATCAAGTCATACAACGACATATCTTTACTAATCTGAACCATGATCAAGCTGTCTGCTGCGACTCGCTTGTATTCAACACGCGACAACCGCTCCAACAACAGGGCCCCAAAGGGCTGCATGAGCCCCGCGAGCAACCGGTATGCCCGCCTCGTCCTATACTGCCTAGGTTTACCACGCGAAAATTCGTGATTACTGTCGAGCAAGGGGCGAACCCATGGATGGACGAAAAAAAGATCATTCATCTCGGTCAAGTTGTCCGTTGTCGTGATCTCGACGTCACCAAGCATGCTCGTTGTCGCACGGTATACACACGTCTTTGTCTCCGGATCTGGCCCCGACACATGGACAACCTCTTCGGCGAAAAAAACAATGCCAGGAAGTCGCAGTCGACTGGCAACGAGGGTAGGCAAGGGAAGCTCATTGAGCTGGTCATATAGCCTTATGACAGGGTGGAGGTCAGTGAACGATGAGCTCAATTCGGTCACTGTCCGATCCATCTCGGCCATCTCCATGGGTGGTGGAAGGTGAGGTGGTACCAGTTGGCCGTAGACAGTCAGGTCCATGGGTAAGCAACTGTTGAACGTGTTCGCAGTGCCAGTCCATGCAATGATCGTGACGTCGCCTGATCCCGTCAGGATGTATTCCAGAAGTCGACCAACTGCAAGATTGCCCTCCCCATACCTGACTGCAATCGTGGCATTAAAAACCCCAAGTAACGAGTATGCCATATCTTCGACCAGCGACGATTCACGTTTCGAAGCGAGAAACAGTTTCTCCCGGGCTCTGTCAAGGCCAGGTCGAAGTACAGCCAATTGCTGCGCAGAAACTTGTTCCATCTCCGATATAATGATAGGCGACTCTTTGTGATTCGGTAGCGTCAAGTCGAGGTAAGGCTTCCAATCCTCTGTGTAGAATTGGACCCTGTCGGCAGCCACATATTCCTGGTAGGTCCATGCACGGGTGTTCCATATACTGCCCCTGAGACCACCAGGCTCCTTCGATTGCGACAAAACACCCACAAGGTAGACGAGCGTGAGGGCTGAACCGCGATACCAAGCAAACATGGCCACCAATGACTCTTCCAAGACTACTTTGTTGAATTTATCGATGCAACATGTATCACTCCATGCCCACCGGAATCCGCGAGAACGCACGGCGGAGCAAAACATCGTTAGCTTGTCGTTCGCTGTGGATGGTCTTAAGTCGTAGACGGAGATATGCTCAACGTCCTGCAGGAGGGGTTCGCCTTCTCCCCACTTGTGTGATAGCATGACGTATTGGTAGAATTCCTTGACCTCTCTCCCAACACGTATATAATCCACGTCTCCCGTGATGGATGATGCTGCAAGTTCCGTGAAGAGCGGAAGGACCTCGAATGCTTTTGCTAATTGTGTCCTGTCACGTAGCCGACCAGTAGTAGTGTCGATGAGTACCCGGGGTATGTGGGAAACAGTGGTATCGATGATGCGCCGAATTTTATGTCTGGCATCGATATACCGACCACGAAGATCTATCATTGATGTTGATATCAATCAACAAGAGAGGCTAGAGTGACTTTCAATAGAGGACTCACCGCGGCCATGATCGTCAGTAGATTGATCTAGTTTTGAAAGCATTGCGTGAAAGGCTTCAACAGCTTCCGCATAGTGTCCTGCCCCGTGTAATGCTGCATGTCTCTGCTCAAAGCCCTGATAAGATGATGGGTCGAGTTTGATAATCTGCGCACTGCGTCATTCATGTTGTCTGCGACGAAGGCACAAAAAATACCTGTTCCGCATCCTTCAATGCGTCCTCCCACGAGCCCATCATCATTTGTGCTTTGCTTCGCTTGACCAAGGTATCTATGCGATCCGGCGGATCGAGCGATAATATAGTGGTCAAGTGATCAACGGCTTCCTTGTAGTTCCGGGAGCTCATTGCGATGTCGCATAGCTGCTGTAACCTTTGCGTACATCGCCGTTGGAAATCTGTGGCGGATGCTCAGAGAATTCAGTTTGCATCATTCCGCGACCACTCACCGTATTTCCACAGCGCTCGCTCGTCTTGTATACTCGTATCCGATGTGAGTTCACTCTGCATTTGTCGAAAATAGTCTGTTGCCTCCAAAATACGACCGCCCCGTTCAAGGATGTCACAAACTGTGCAGTAAACAAGAAAACTGGGGACCTTGAACTGAGGCGACGGTTAACCCAATATCCAGGCTTGTGAAAGCATAAGTATGGTAATACCTTTGTTGCCATATCCAATACGTCATCTATCGAACTACGAAGTAAAGTTGTACTCGCCCATTTGATTAATAGGTCACTTGGCATTGATGGACCAAGAGAGAGCGCAGTGGAATAGGCTGCGAGTGCATCATCATGATTATTGATCTGCGACGCATCATCTCCAATTCTCTCCAGCTGGCTGACACATTTGTTCGTAAACTCTGACGGGAGGAATCGAACAGTTATCCCTAATCTATTATTTAGAAACTCACCATAAAGCCAGTCATTTATCAATGTATCGGCTCTCACGTCCTCGCTCGCAGTTCCTTCCATCGCGAGAAGTGTTTGTGCTACATCAATAACATGACCGTCCGCATACAGGGCCTCGCAACGATGTTTCCGGCGGTATGCACAAAGGAGGGTATCTGCCTTGTGTTTTGAATCAGCAAGTTGCTCGGCGAGGGCTTCTGACTGAGCAAGTTTGTCACGAAGATCTTGAACGGTTTTCTCGAGATTAGCTATCTTTTCATCTTCAAGGAACACATATGGTCGAAAATAGGTGAATGAAGCTCGGATGAGGATGAGAGTAAACCCACTTGAATGAACGGTCTCCAAGAATAGTGACCTAATCGCCTTGATCGTGCCATTATCCCTCTCTTTGGTTGTGCATTCGGGGCGAGTAATATAGATTCGAAGTTCTTCCAAGATTTCTTTGAGATTTGGAGCAATGGTGCTTACAGAAACACTCGAAAGCGCAAACTGTGCGTAAAAAGAATCTGACATCCCATTGACACGAACCTCAGCACATCTTCGCCGAATTTCGAATATCTATTGTAGCCAATAAAGTAGGATGAGTTGTCTCATTCATGAACCACTTGATGGTTAAACACGTACCTCGTCATGGTAAGGAAGGGGGAGGATGTCAAGGAGATCTCGCAAGATGATTTTTGAGTCTCCAGCGATTACAAGGTCGTGGTTTTCTGAGATGGCCATGGAGGAAATGCTGCCAGGATGGTGAATGATGGACCCGATTTGCTTGTGCGTAGTAGTGTCCCAGAATGAAATCGACGAGTTGGAAGAGGCTGCCATCAATGTGCCGTTGCCGACGAGACACTGGCAGGGACTCTTGTTGTCGTGGACGGGCCATTGAGAGAGCGTCGTCTGGGAGGACACGTCAAGCCGTTGGATGTTGCCATCCTTCGACAAGGCAAAGAGTTGCTTGTCGCTCCACCAAGCGAGGGAATGGTTGGTATGTGAGCTGACTTTGACGGGAAAGTTGGCAAGGACGTGACCATCCCGACTGTCGTAGACCCAAACAGAGTCAGGGGAACATGTCGTCGCAGTGGCGATGAGGCTTCCGTTGGGGGAAAACTTGGCTGCGACCACCCAGGCGTTATGTTTGAAGGGGTCAAGTAGTCGTTGACCAGTCGAGAGCGACCAGACACAGACGGTGAAGTCGTTCGATCCGGTCGCGATTCTCGTCCCATCCGGCGAGATGTCCACCCCCCACACCCAATTTTCGTGTGCTTGAATCACCCTCACCTTTTCGTGGCTCTCTGCATCCCACACCGTCACCTTGCCCTCGTCAGTCCCAGTCACGATCCATCTTGCATCTCGTGAGACTGCAATGCTGCAAATTTCACTTCCCGCGTTTATCGATGTTCCCACCTCCGCTCCATCTTGCACCCGCCAACGTCGAATCTTACCTTTATCGTCGCCGCTCACAAGATTCTCTCCGTTGGCCAAGAAGGCCACGCACGAGACATTCGAACAATTAATTATCATGGAGGAGGAAGACTTGTTTTGATTGGACTCTTGCCTCCTCGTCAGCACTTCGTTTTCCGTTGGCTCGCCAAGTTTCTCACCTTTTATTCTTCCTGCATGCGTCTGCTCTCTGTTGCTCGAGGGAAGTCCGAGTTTGTCTCCAGTCAAGTCTTGTGTTCTCGTCAATGTCCCGTCTTTTCTTTGTCCCGTGTACTCGCCATTCTGTGACCCCAAATTTACGCTGAAAGACATGATGAACTGGGTGAAGGAATAGTGGAGAGAAAGAGCAAGTGTGTGCTTGCTTCTTGGCCGCACCCCTTTTTCGGGTTGCTGCCCAGCGTGCACGTGTCTCTTATCATGATCCCACCGGCGCAATCAACTCGCGTCCTCCGCACTTACTCCCCCCTCCCCTTCAGAAGAGAATGATGTTGAGTACAATGACAGGACGTTCTAACCATTCCGTATCACGTACCGTTCAATATGTGATTCTATTCTCCTTCAATCATATAAATGCATCTCCTCCTCGCGCCTGCAGCTCAATGTCACTATCAGCGATGCTCTCTTGCAGTGAAAACACTTGTTGAACATCTCATCACGACCGTCTTGAAGTCTTATTAAATCCTCCTAACAAACGCCTCCTGTCGAATATTACAATACTACGCAGGCATTCATGTGCAGGACGCGCCTTGGGAGTCCGGACATATGTCGACCCGTCGTTGGTCTTACTAGATGTCTGTTCGTAATGTTACGTCGGATCATTCAGTTCATGAACGGAAACCTGTATCCGAGAGACACTTTCGGGTTGTTCACGTCAGCGGGAAGGAAGGAGATATTTGGATAGATATGGAAGGGCCAAGCCAATCTCACATCTCTAACTTCCTTTGAATGTGGCCTGGTCGGTAAATCACGCCTACACATCGACACATCGTTGACATCGCCACCACAACTCGTGTTGGTCGAACGCGCATATAGTCAAAGAAAATTACCTGGTTATTTATCCAAATTTCGTGTACGATAGGCTTAGCTTCCTTCCAGCATCTGAGGATACCTCGGGAGGTATGCGTTCCAAAGTATAATAGATGATCACTGACCTTTTCATCTCGAACACCCTTTCCAATTCGTCGATTGTTGGTTATGTCACGTCATCCGTCACAGCACCAGACTTGAGCTTGATATCACCTTCAGTCCGCATACCCTTCCGGTACCCGAATTGGTGCAACCTTTCAAGTTTCAGATTGATCTAAGCAGAGAAAAGGAAGGAATCGTTAATCAGAGTTAGCATGACAGGTCCCCACTGCCAGTGAAAGGCTCAGTACCGCAACTGGACTCTGACGGTCGAACACTTCCAAGAGAGCCTTGTTGGTATATACGCACGCATTACCAGGTCTTATAAGTAGTAAGGAAGTTGGGGAGGATGTCCCGATTAACCACGTCATTGGTCTTGGAATAAGACCATCTGTGAGACGTGGAAATTGATATTGCAAATTTTTCGATCATTCCAGTTCGAGCCTCGAGGTGATTGTGCTAGTAATTGCATCTAAAGAAATCTGGGGACCCTGAATTGCCAGTGGTACTGAGGCGAGTAAAACAACTTGAACAATTCAGGACATACGCGCCCTTTTAGCGATAGCGAAGATTGGACTGTGCATCCATAATGACCTGAAATAACCCCTAGCTCACGTGATGACACAGGATGCAAACAAGACCCAACATCTGAGAGGGTCAACTGGTACTAGTAGCAACAACTTTCGTCCTCTCCTCAATTTACCATGTCTGACTCTGACGGTGATATTGACGACGAACTCCTTGAACTTGCTGGGGCTACCGAGAAAAAACGAAAGCGCCAGGCCGGCAGCTCGAAGCAGCCGGGAAACAAGAAACGCAAACCAAGGCATGTACTCGCTTACGCTTAATTTGTACCATCTTTTATACTCCAATCCAACCAGTGCTTCCGACAGCGACTCGGAAAATGTTCCGGAAAGCGAAGAAGGACAGGAGGCCAACCCGTTTCCCTTGGAGGGCAAGTATGAGGATGACGCGGACAGGGAACGGTGAGTTCTACTTTGGGTACTACAATGTAGCTTTTGACACCGTGTTTTCGATGTTACCAATGTTGCACCGAATAGATTACTTGGCATGTCTGAGATTGATCGAGAGAATATTCTCGCCGAACGACAGGAGCAAATGCAAAAGATACAAGACAGACGGAAACTACTGGAGATGATCAAGCTGCAACATGGTCCAGGCGATGCAGATGCAGTGGCTAAAGCTGCGAAACGTACTGACAATACCTCCATCATTACAAGGTACCGTCTAATGATAATTCGCAGGCCATCATGCTGTCAGAGGGGCTACCAAGGAGAAGTCGAAGAAACTTGACGAACTTAAAGCTCGACGCAAAGCAAAGGATGAGAAGAAGCGCGTAAGCATGGGCGCTGCTAGTGCTGGCTTTCTCTCTCATGGCTTATAGACTCACGCGGACTCACCCAAACGAGACCGTTCATCATCACCTATGGACATGGATACCTCTTCCGGCGAGGAAGAAGATGGTCAAATTACTAAATATGAAGAGGAGGAAGAAAGGGATCGCAAATTGTTTTCTAAACAGCCTAACCCTGACGATGAACCAATCACTCTTGAAGATCTAAAATCTTGCAGGATTACTCGGGACATGCTTGCTGAGCATTGTGTAGCACCTTGGTTTGAGGACTATGTCAAAGGCAAGTCCGTTTCAGTGCCTGCTCATTGCTAGCTGAAATTTCCGCTTACAAGGCGGTTGGGTGCGCTACATGATCGGCCACGATAGTGATGGACCAGTGTATCGGTTATGTGAGGTCACGAGTAAGTTCAATTCAGCGTTTTGCTACCATTACGTTAACAGGCTGCAAGATCTTGGCGCCAATCTCGCACGGCCGTACAAAGTCAACCAACGAACCGTGAACCAAACACTTGAGCTTAAGCATGGCAAGTCGATCAGGACGTTTAATATGGACAAAGTTTCCAATGAAAAGTTCGGTGCAGTGCGTGGCTCGTGTTTCTCTTTCATCAGTTCTGATGTAGCAGCGTGTAGAAGGAATTTGATCGACTCCGCATAACATGCACCATGGACGAAATGCGATTACCTTCCAAACGACAGCTAGAAAAGAAAGCTGCTCAACTTCACAAGCTCGTCACGCAACCCATGACGGAGGTTTGGGTGTCTCCTACAGTCATTTATCAAGCATGGCGCTGAGATGTCATTTAGAGTGACGTCGCAGTGATAGTCGCACGCAAGAACCAATTCAACCAACAGAGTGCAGCAGCTATTACTTTGGAACGCTCCCGTCTTTTGCAAGCAAAGACGCTGGCCGTGCGACGCCTGGATTATGCCGAAGTGGCCGACATTGAGGCAAAGCTAAAGGAACTCCCTGTCGTCCAAACTACTCGAGAAGATGACGAAGAATCACTTGCAGACAGACTCGCCAAAGTCAACGAGCGGAATCGTAAAGCAAACCTAGAAGCTGTGCGAAAAGCCGAGCTACTCGAGGCTGAACGTAAACGAAAAGAACGGAAGCTTGCCCAAGGTTCGGGTGTCGCCACGCCATCTGACCCAAGCGCGAGGCTCAAGACCATACCGAGGACATTCAATGATACATCAAGGTTTGTGCTTTTACTCAAATAAAAAATCCTGATTTTGGATTTTATGATACTCTGTCGTGCCAATCGCATTCGTTCATTCCCTGTACTGGAACAGGTCAGTCACGCCAAATGTGAACGGAACACCCGTCCTGGCACCACAGCCGACTGCACACTCACGACCCGTGTCCCCACTGCCGTTATCGTCCGTCACCTTCACGAACTCGCCACGGAAAGATAAGTCATCTTTGGAAGCCTCCATGATAGAAAACATAGAAATCGACCTTGGGGATTTCTGAAAATATTTTTGGGAATCGTTGATCATGCATCACCTTTTTTTTTCGTGGGACGTGGCTGTCGTGCTCATAATCTGTTGTTTTCTTTTACGTATTGACTTTTACCGTCCATGTGTATTTATTGTGGGGAGATTGAGGAATTCGCACAACCCCTATACTAATGTCCATTGATAATCACCCAACTGCGTGGATGATCCAAGTACCGGTCTAACGTTTTTCTGAATCCGGCTGGTCTGCATGTAAGTTTCTCCCCCCCCCCCTAGTCCATTCAACGAATGGCAATGTTTGCATTCTCCCAGAGTGTCCGAGTCATGCACAAGTAGAGGCTGTTGAACAATCATACAATTTCAGCGCGCTCAACAGTACCTTCTCGTTTTCTCAAATTTCAAACCATCTCCTACATCGTGTGGCATCTACCGTAAGAAAGTCAAGGTGATCCGTGTCTGCAGACTAGACGTCACCTCACCATCTTCCGTTCCATTTTTGGTGACCAGTGGAATTGTATCTGCAATCCACCGTGTCTCACGTGTTCCGTTTGTTGTGCGCCTCGCGAAGATACGACTCGCGCGGGCAAGAACTTGAATACAATATCGATCAGGGGAGACCCCCGTGCGTCCAAGGACCAGCGCGCGACCATGCTCAGGGTAAATGTGTCCGGTATGGCATGCGGGCAAGTTCGTACGAATCGAAGCTTTCATCCAACCCCGAAATGTCCGTTGTAAACCGTCCGACGGTCAATTCTTGATGGGGTGCGCGTTGGAGGTTCAAGATAATGCGACAGGTCTAACGGGGGGTAGAAAAAAAAGGAAGAAAAATAAACATACAAAAGGTCGCTGCCTGAAGAACGAACGAGGGAAGCGTACAGCAACAGAAAATATCATCGGAAGGCAGCTTTTGAGAGTGGGGTCAGGTTGAGCACCAGAGGTCGACGCAAATCGGGACGTACGACACCATCGCGGTTGGTATCACGATGCTATTATAGAGTTGGAACATGACCAGAGTTACAATATATACTTGGCGCGCGCAGGTCGATTCAGCTCGAAAAACAAACCAATGGGTGTTACATCGCTTACCAGACATACACACAAACGCCACGACGCCATCACGAATGGTAATGTAGGCGATGGTCAGCCTCGCTCGGACAGCGCGCGGCCGGTGATGAAATGCCAACCACAACAGGATTGCTTGGGTTATGCACAACCCTATAGGATACACCAAGGTGGTGTAGGGTATTGGAGTCATCACGCACGCAGCGTCGTATGTCGTCACGGGGATGGATATTATCAAGGCTGTAACCGTTATCCCACTTTCTATCACGACAACCCCGATTGCGAATACGCAAATCCACGTGCGCCGTCCGGACAGGGCATAAACTAATGGGATTCATCAAAAAGGGAGAATATATGAGATGAGGATAACACGCACTTCGAAGGATTAAGACGACATCAAAGCAAAGTACGAGAATCGTGACCACCGATATCTCAATGGCACGATACAGCCGACAAAATTCAAGGGATGCAGGATGATTTGTGAGGCATTCTTGAGTCACAAACAACCCACTAGATTCAAGTAGTTAGATATCGCTTTCATACCACTGTAGGTAAAAAAGGCATTTACATCTGGATAGCCAGCCCAGCATATTTCGCAAAGAAATACAACCACTTGATATAGGCCATGCTTGGCATTCTACTCATCGAGATCATGTTCCACATGAATGCATTTGGAAGAAAATAGCGACACACTTCCAAATAAGAGCGACTTCATCGTCGAACCGAATGAGCCCGTCCCAGATGCCGATGACCAAAGAAATGGCTAAGGAAGCGTTCAGGGAGATGAAAAAAAAAAAAAAACATGACAATCAGTTCGCTCACCTGCAAAGTACCCACCAAGCTGCCAATATTGCTCACTCCCCCAAGTTACTGAGCTCATGCCAGTGGGGTGTCCCCCTTCGTGTTATAAAAACGCCCACGTTGGGGAAAGTCGGATAACACAAACTATTACAAAGGCATGCACAACTGTGTTGTATAAGTAAGGTTGGAGGATACCAGGAGGGTAAGCCGGTGCCGCGTCCACTCGGGTCTTTAATACTGGAAATTTCGGAGAAATCTACCATATCAGTATGTGGCGATTCTGGCGAGCACGCCAGGCTATGCCCTGCCACTGCCAGTGAGATTCTTGACAGGAACAGGTTCGCAAGTGACACCCGACGTCGCCGCTGTCCGCGGCCCTGGCAAGGTATTAGTAAAAAAGACAGTCGATCGTACGGACCCCAAGGGCCGTTCCCTGAGCGGAGGCAACACCCTTGGTGAAAAAATTAAAACTCAAAGTTCATGACGTCACGAACCTTCCACTTATTAATACCAGTTGCCAAACATCCCGATCAAGTGTACCAGGAAAGGTGGAGGCTTTACGATTGCCCTCCGAATGGAGTTTGTGTGATGGAATTTGGGTTCAGCAGGGAGCGCAGCACCAGTGACAGCCCGGCATGTCAATATACTGCGCAAATTGCAGCAGCAATTGGAACCGGTTATATCATGGCAATTTACATTACCCGGGATTTTATGGCTCATCAGTATCTTATGTCTGCATCCACCGAGGAATGTATCATGTCCAACTAGCTGACAGTATACTTGCTATGGCTAATACGATACTTTCAAAGGTTGAGGTTGACTACATATTTGAAGTACTTGATTTGACAAATCCCAAAGCTGCTTTCGGTTCATCTTGCAACTTTACAATTTTGTCTCCGTTGCCAAAGCCGACAACGACGATTTCGAACACCCTGAATTGAAGCGAAGTATTCAAGGCACTAAATCCTGTCAGTCATCATTCATAATCCATGCTGCTGCGCCAGATAGTTTGCCTGATGAACGGTTCACCAAAGCTGAGACCCACAGTGCATCAAGCGACGTCACGCATTGGTATTTTCGTCGTGCTCAAGATAACTATCAAGACGCTCACGAACGTGACGTGTTACAGCACCTTGGTGCCATCAAGGCGCGATCGAACCATACAATCCGGTTGCCGGACGTGATCGAGCTCAATATTAGCAAAACGAGGTGATGAGTCCTTGTGTACCCAATTCATGGGAGGCGTGGCTTTTTTTATTTTGCATCAACACCAGGTCGCGCACTGCGATCTCAAACCCGGGAACGTGGTCGTCACGAACACATCGTTATTCATCATTGACTTTTGACATTGCCCCGATTCGTCGAGAGCGAGGACACCTGGACGGCTGGTGTGGGACACCGCCCTGGGTCGCGCCACAGGTTGGCAAACGAAGACGGTCCCATCTTGGCGGATCGGTGGGCGTGTGTGTGGGACGGATGATCCGATACTTTTTGCAACGTACATGCCCATGGCACCCCCGGACACGCAAGCGTCTGCTGGGGGTTTTGCCCAACGGCTCCTCCATGTCGATTCAAGAGCCAGGGCCAACCATTGGATCAGCCACGCGCTTTATCGATGATGCCGGGAACCACCCATTGGAAAGAGGGCCAACATGAGCACCAGCCTGTGCGGACATGCGCGCGTCATGGACCCTTTGGGTGACGCCCGATGGGCTTGTGTCGATTCCCCCGACACCGAGATTTTGGGAGGAGACTCGATGCGCTGTGAGGTTACGATTTGTTTTATCCTTGTGATGCATGATGGACAACCTGGAGTTGGAATGGATTGTATTCAATTAGTGTTGCAATGATCCGGTCACACCATCAGGAACCAGGGACCGAACGTTTTAAGAGGTTCTGTTGCGACCCTGTCTGGTAATAGTACCAAGAACTGGCAAGAATGGGGCCCCAGACGCTTTAAACCGCCACGGAGTGCTATACGTTGCCAGTGCCCTGATATGATTTAGACAACGTAGAGGGGATGCCGTGTGATGCCAATGATCAATACCATTAATATTGTGGGACCGTTCCCCCCCTTGTTCGACATTTCCAGAAGACTTGGATACCGTTGCAAATACTGCTACTGCGTCTAGTTCACAAACAGTTCCCGCCAATCAAACTTGATGTAATAATTATAAAGCACACCCAAAACTCTAAACAGAAAGCAAGCACACCGTCACGGTCCATCCACGCTCACTTTTTGCATCCCGTATATCAACCCATCCGTCCTGCTTCCAAACATCACATCTCCACCCGGGGCAGGCGCAATACCCGGACCAGGTGGCACCCCGGGTCCGCTCGTCAATATACCAGAGGGTGTCACCCCAGGTCCACCCGTGGATAGGACACCTGGGACACCTGGACCTGTCGGTGGGACGACGCCTGGGCCTGCAAGGCGAGGAGAGTACCCAAGCGGGGTCAGACCCAGCTTTGGAAGCGCCGGCGAAGGCTTTCGTGGGAGTGGAAACGGTCCGGTGGATGAGGAGACAAGAGGTGCGTTGACAGACGTCGAAGGCGAGGTTGCGGGTGGTGCACGGGGAGGCGAAGTTGTCAGCGGTCGAGGAAACTGCGATAACCCGTTTGGGGTCGGGTTCGAGAAACGGTGAGGGACGGGTGTGTGGAAACGCTCGGGAGTAAGTGCGAATTGGGCGGATGATGTCGAGGGTCCTGATTCACCTGGAATGGGGGTCCAGCCATGTCGAGGGGAAGATGCTGTGGAAGAGATGCTATGATGTGATGGTGCGAGGACAAAGGGGGTCGCGATTGGTCGGTCGCGCTCGCGATCTCGATCTCGATCTCTTTCCCGCTCGTCATAACTGTGTGATGGGGGAAGTGGATGGGTGGAAGGTGGTCGACTTCCACCCCCGAGTTTTACCTCGTCCCTCTTCCAATGCGATTTAGAAGAAGGGTTCGCAGACAGATTGATAATCTCCATTTGTACTCCCGGTGCAGGACCAGAGTTCTGGGGAAGCGGAGAGGTTCCGTCGGCACTACCAGAGCCTGAGACAGGATGGTGGTTATGTACGACGTGATGGTGGTGCCTGTGGTGGTGATGCTGCCCGACGTGATGGTGCGGTGGTGGGTGTGATGGTCCGTGTGGGTGTTGAGTATGTTGGTGCAGGTGTTGTGGTCCGTGAGGATGAGGGTGTTGGTGAGAATGGGTGTGCACTGGGTGTGGCTGATGAGGGGATTGAGCTGGGTGTTGTTGTAGTGGGTGGGTATGCGAGTGTGGGTGTGTGTGTTGATGCAAATGACGGTGGGTGGATGTTGGGACAATCGGTTGAATTTGGGATCTGTCCCTGTCCCTATCGCGCTCCCTCTCTTCCCTGCGACGCGTGTCCCCAGTGGCCCATTCCATGCCTCCAGGAGGCTTTGAGTTCCAAGCTGGATATCCAGGTCCCATGTTGGGACCAAAGTCCCTCTCCCTCTCCCTCTCCCGTTCCCGCATCTCTGTCTCGCGCTGCGCTGCGAGTTCCCGATTACGAGGGTTATGCTCTCGCTCCCGTAATTCGCGATCCCGGTGGATCAACTCACGTTCTCTGAGTTCACGTTCTCGCTCGACGAAACCAGAAGGGCGTTGTATGCGCGCTCCTCCGGGACCCATCACTGGTGTGCTTGTCGTGCCTCCAGGTCCGATGACGATACTCGTTCCATTACCTCCATTACCGATAGAGTATGAGGTCGGACCTGTTCCGATAGAAGGGGGACCCTGAAATACGCCCATTGCGGGTTGTGAGAATGATGGCCCGTCGGGAATGGCGCTTTGTGATGGTACCGATGACGATTGAGGTGGTGGTGCACCAGAGCCACCAAGTGAGAGTGGCGGTCCTGAACCATTAGAATAAGGTTCGCCGGAAGCGATTCCGATTGGCGTGGGACCTGCAAAGCCGATGGCCAAACCGGGGGTGGAACTGGTATAACCAACGCCGACGCCCATGGGAAGGCCGATTGGAGGAAAGCCCATCCCGAAGCCATAGCCTAACCTGCGGTGCTGAAAGAGAAACTCGAGATCGGCCGCTATCTCGTGGGGGGAGAGGGTCGCGAGGTCGGGGTAGGCTGTACTTGTACCTGGGAGAATGACGTATCCAGTCAATTGTACTGACACACAGCTCACTAGTGATTGGCATACTCAAACCATCAAGACCAGGGTAAACGCCGAGGCCTTTTGCACAAGCGAGTTTTCTGTTTGCGGCAAGGTGGGAGAGATGGGAAGGGAGAGGAAAGGTGTGTGCAATCTGGCGTAGTGTTGGTGCAGGTGGGGGGTTGAGTATTGGGGTGGGCATACGGCGAGCTAAATGGAGGTTGGGTGTGGAATATGACAAGAGTAGGGTAGACGTACCACCCGGGGGGCGCTCGACGGTCCTCCTCTCCCTTTCAAGCTTGCGACGCTTTCTGTTTGTCTCTGCGATCATTTCCGACTGAAGTTCTGTGCGGGTGATCTGTGCAAGGGTGAATATATGCGTGGCAAAAAGGGAGGGTGACTGACATCCCAGGCTTCCCAGCACCAAGACTCTTGTTCGCGTCGTTTCCTGGAGATGGCATCAATTTCGTATGACCTCTTTTTTGAGGTGAGCATCAAGCGTTTGTCGCGTCGTTTTGTAAGTTCGCTCTGGAGATGGTGAAGTTCTGGATGTGTACCTGGAAGAAGATGAGGCGAGGAAGGGAAAAGGGAAGGGCACTGACCGTCCCAGACGAGAGTTTCCTCCCAAGCCAAGCCTTCCATTTTTTCGACGTAGACCCTCTCTCGCAAGAGAGCGAACTTGAGTTCGATGGTTGCGAGGACGTCGAGTGCCTCTGCTCTGTGGGCGGGCTGAAGGTCGGGGTCCTCGTCTTCGTGATCGGGTTCTGGTTCTGGATCGACGAGAGGGGTGGGCGAGGGTGGCTGAGAGGGTTCGTCTGGGTGAACATCGTCGTCGTCTGGGGGTTGATTGTGATCGTCGTCGTCGGGGTCGGCATCATCTTCGTCTTGAATCGGTCTTGGGAGGTCGTCATCTGGGGGAGTTACGGTGGGGTCTAGGGAAGCGCGGATGGAGGGGGGGACGGAAGGGAAGTCGTTGGCGGGAGAAGCGGGGGAA
>JBBPLF010000027.1:0-120287 GCA_038089615.1 Aureoboletus auriporus
AAGGAACACAAGTCACCATATAAGGAGAATGGTGGCGAGGAGAGGTTTGGTCCATTAGATAAACAGAGGCAGTTCCAAAAGGTTCCAGTTAAGAAGAGAATCGATAATACTAAGCAAAGTGTGGTTCCGAGAAGCTCCGGTTCGGAATTAGAGAAGTGAGGTGTGGTTCCAAGGGGTTCTGGTTCGGAACTTAGAAAAACTAACTGGGGAAAGAAGATAAGTGTCTGGCAAAAATGCGAGGAGAAACAATGAGTCCATAAACATAGGGAAAAGAGGGGTTATAAGGGAAAATTGTAACACCATTGAAGTGTGTCCCTCAAAGGGTGCAGCTACAACAGAACCTGGCTTGGCATCCCAGATGCACACCATCTTTTCTTCAGACCCAGAGATGATATGCTTTTCATCGGGTGAAAATCTGACTGATGAGACTAAAAATGTGTGTCCCTGGAAAGGCCCAGTGACGATAGAGCCAGTTTCGGCATCCCAAATATACACTGTTCTGTCTTCAGAGCTGGAGACAATGCACTTTCCATTGGGTACAAACTGGATGGATGAGAGCTGACTAGAATGTCCATTGAAGGGCCTGAAAACGATAATGTCTATCTTGGCATTCCAAATGCACACTGATTTGTCATAAGCTGGAGATGACCTGCTTTCCATCACGTGAAAATGTGACTGAGATGACTAGGCTATTATACTGACCTGGTCCTAGCACAGAAAGAGGGGACAAGATTGGGGATGAGACAAGGAGACAAATCACAAGATGGTAGGGGTGGGATAAGGGGAGGCCGTTGATGTCATAGTGCTATGTCGTACAAGACGAGTTTTTACCTTAGCTGTTACGATCCAGGTTGGTGCCCAGAATATTCATTTTCTTTCATCATTCCCCTTCACCTCTTCGCTCAAACCTTCCGCCTTGCATTCAGAGGAAGAATGTAAACGCCTTTCATTTGGAGGAAGAATGTAGACGCCTAGGACGAGGGTCTACCCATCACATTCGCTTACACACCTCATCCACCTTACGAACACCTGACACTACACTTGTTGAGTCACGCTCACTCACTTGTTGAGTCACGCTACACTTGTTGAGTCATGCTCACTTGTTGAGTCATGCTCACTTGTTGAGTCATGCTCACTTGTTGAGTCACACTACCCCTGTTGAGTCACACTCAACCTTTCCTCACTTTATGGACACTTCCCTTCTCATCATCACATCTCCCGATGATGACTTGCATCTCCCGATCCTATCTAGATTACCTGCATTGCCTTATGCAGCACGCGCAGCTCCCACTGTCCTATGCAGCCCACATAGCATGCATCACCGCACTGCACGCATCACCTTGCACAGCACGCATTGCCCCGTGCAGCACACATAGCTTATGCATTGCTTTATGCAGCACATACTGCGGCTACTGCCTTACGTAGCATCCCAGCCTAGTATAAATAGTCTACCCTCTCCATTGGCATTTCCCCAGCCAGTTCTACACACTTGGATGTACTTCTCTCCTCTAGTACTTTCCTATGCAATGTCTGGTCTCCTGAAGTACTTGTGTGTGACAATACTTTGAGGTTCCTCGTCACACCCACGTCTGGAGCCATGTATCAAAGTGCTCTCAGTTCTCAAGAAGCGCTAGAGAGAGCAGTTATATCCTCAGCGTTATTTGTCCTACAATTCGCTTTGCATGATCTCACGATGGCAAATCAATGAATCTAACAAAAGAACTGGCTCTTCAACTTGGCCCCTGTCTCTTGACAGCAGGACCAACCCCACATGGTTGAAGACACATCTTGTCCCTTTGATCACAGTCGTCTCACACTGATCAAACCCCATGCATCGGTCGTCGCCTTATGACCCACAGTCTTTATGAAGAATCACCCTTGATCATCCCGCGCCTTCATGCACCGGAACCCGCAGACCTTGTCCCATTGCCTGTCGCCACGAGGACCTTTCCAGACACCCTGAGTATAGGAGGACTACGAGCTTCGCCTCTCCTCATTCCATCCTAGGATGAGACCTACCTCCGGCATGAGGTTAAACTGCATTCCTGTCTCCACCCAGCAAACTGTAGGATGACACCTGGACATGCCCATCTCGATGTCACCTCTGGCATGAGGTAAAACTGCATCTCTGTCTTCCTGGACACCACAGAAGATACCTGGCCGAGCCCCTGAACGCCACCTTCAGCAAGAGGTTAAACTGATCTCCCCAGTTCTTCCAATCAAAAGAACTGCTCACGACCATCCCCCATTCCGCTGCCGCCGCAGTCAGAACACTCTTGATCATCGCCGATACCTCCCGAGCACGAGGTTAAACTACTCAGGATACTCCTAGACAAGAGAGTATAAACTGTCCCTTCCGCTGTCACCACCACGGCCGCCACAACGAGACCCATCACCGCTTCCCTGTGACTCTCCAGCATGAGAATAAACTGCGTCTATCCTTGAAACCACAGGGAGGACATCACCTCTCCATCCCTTGCCACCTGCATCGGATCTGAATGAATCATAGCAGGAACCATCACCACTGCTATCCCGTCTATTGCCTCCACCACAGTAGACACCTCCTAGTACCCCCACCACAGCAGAGAACCACCTCTTTGATCAGACGCTGCCCACCTCAGGGCAGCACCAAAAGAAGAAGCATCCTCTTTGCCCAGTTCCCCCTTTCCACAGCAGGACACCGCCCTCCTGATCGCCACCTACCTCCTGGATATGAGGCTAAACTATTCAAGACTCCTGAGCAAGAAACAAAAGGCTCAACCATAGTAGACCGGAGGAAGAACGAAACAAAAGAACTTCCCACCTACTCCTCTTCTAGATCCCCGACGAACACCCTCCTTGGTACAAGACTAAACTACCATGGAACATCCCGCTCCTTCTGAGCTAGGGATTTGATCTCGGAACCACCCACGAGACCCAGAGACTCCCCAGTACGAGTATAAACTACCATGGACACTTCCGATGCCCCAAGAACCGGAAGTACAAGACCTGAAGCCACCCCGCCATCTCTTAACAAAAGAATGGCACTCCCTCCTCGGCATGAGCGCAAAACTGCCATGGAACCAACACCAATCCCCTAGATCGGAGGTACCAGCTTTTCTGACATATATCACTCCTCGGAACCAGGATGATATCCCACCGATGTCGATGTAGAGACTCCCGCATGAGTATAAACTGACCCAGTGAAGTTTTGGATATACCAACCGGAACAACACCCCCTTGACGCCCACCATCGCCAAGAGACTCCAGCACGAGTATAAACTGATCTTCGTTGTTCTTCGCTACAAACTAAAGGTCCAATGACCTCAGCCGCCCTCAGCCACCGAGACACTCCAGCATGAGTATAAACTGACCACCGCCCTTCCCACCAAACAAAAGAACTGCAACCTTCATCGCCGGAGGACCGCCCACCAAGATGGATGACCGCTGAAGAAGACTCCAGCACGAGTATAAACTGATACACAGATGTTCTACAAACAAAAGAACACCAACCTTCATAGACGGATAACCCAGGACTGCTGAAGTAGACTCCCGCATGAGTATAAACTGACCTGTGATCATTCAAAGACAATCCAACAAATGAACATCGTCCTTCGTTGATGGATGACCGCCCTTACTACAAGAGACAGAGGACCACCAAAGAGGCTCCAGCATGAGCATAAACTGGTTTAGGATGTTACCCACTGATCCCGGGCAACAACAATTAAAGAACCCTACGAATAAAAGAACGCTCCCTGGTGGAACCTTCTCTCGTTCAACATAGGAACCTAGACTCCGGCATGAGTACTAAACTGCACCTTCCCCTCCTTCCACCGACAGCCGGAACTCCATCATGAGTAATAAACTAAATCCCCCTTGAACCGAAATCCGGGAAACCACCATTCCTCTGCTTCACCCCATGATTGACGGCCACCCAATTTTTTTTACCCCCACCCGACACCCTCCTGGGACACTCAAGTTAGTGGTGTTCAGGGCGAACACGAAAAAGGGCTCACTCATTTCACTGGAGCTCGTTCCAGTTCACCCTTTTTCTTTTGGAGAAAGAATGTAGAGAGCCAAGAGAACGAGCCTGTGACAAGAAAGGCAAGGAATAGGCGAGAGAACAAGCTTGTGACGAAGTAAAATGAAGTCATGAGCAATTACACAAAATACGCAAAAACCAACGGAAAGTGCCCGAAACTAGCACTTCCAGGAGAAATAGACACCGAACCCGCTGGAACAAAGTAGAAGCACCCTGAACTGGCGCCGAACAACAAGAAGGCACGCCAATTATGGCTTAATACAAGGAAGCTCAGCAAGCTTCCCCTATGTGAAGACGCGCCCGTCAAACATAGAAAAGTCTTTTTTCTCCTTTCCAAGGAAAACACACCATCTCTCGCCCCCTTTTTCCATTCAGCCACTCTCTATAAACAAAAGACAACGTCTCTCCAAACTATTCCCCTCATCCCCTGCCCACAGGACCCAAAGCAAACCACCCGCATTCTCTTAGTTTTGAATTTTCAGCAGGTGCTTCAACCGTAGATCAGAGGTAATGTTACGATCCAGGTTGGCGCCCAGAATATTCATTTTCTTTCATCATTCCCCTTCACCTCTCCACTCAAACCTTCCGCCTTGCATTCAGAGGAAGAATATAGATGCCTAGGATGAGGGTCTACCCATCACATTTGCTTACACACCTCACCCGCCTTACGAACACCTGACACTACACTTGTTGAGTCACGCTCACTCACTTGTTGAGTCACACTCACTTGTTGAGTCACACTACCCCTGTTGAGTCACACTCAACCTTTCCTTACTTTACGGACACTTCCCTTCTTGTCATCACATCTCCCAATGATGACTTGCATCTCCCGATCCTATTTAGATTACCTGCATTGCCTTATGCAGCACGTGCAGCTCCCACTGTCCTATGCAGCCCACATAGCATGCATCACCGCGCTGCATGCATCACCTTGCGCAGCACGCATTGCCCTGCGCAGCACACATAGCTTACACATTGCTTTACGCAGCACATACTGCGGCTACTGCCTTATGCAGCATCCCAACCTAGTATAAGTAGTCTACCCTCTCCACTGGCATTTTCCCAGCCAGTTCTACACACTTGGATGTACTTCTCTCCTCTAGTACTTTTCTATGCAATGTCTGGTCTCCCGAAGTACTTGTGTGTGACAATACTTTGAGGTTCCTCGTCACACCCACGTCTGGAGCCATGTATCAAAGTGCTCTCAGTTCTCAAGAAGAACTAGAGAGAGCAGTTATATCCTCAGTGTTATTTGTCCTACAATTCGCTTTGCACAATCTCACAACGGCAAATCAACGAATCTAACATTAGCTGTAAATGAAACTCAACTCATCATGTGACTTTGTCTATTGTTTGGCAGTGTTTGATTCTTGTCTCTTACACACTGCATTGTTGTTGGACGACAGCAACATCCCACAATATTGCACCCACAACAAGGATGACAGCAAGGACAGCACAACATCACACCTCTCACATCATCATCATCATCATCATGAAGGTGAGGGCTGTACAACTACACACCCACTGCCATAGCAATGATGATGGGGATGAAGATGAGGACAGCACAATGGCCCACCTACCACCTCAACAGCAATGAGGATGAGGGTGGCACAATAGCTCACCTACTACCATGATGATGATGGAGGCCAATGACAGTGTGATGACCCACCCACCACATGACAACAAGGGCAAGGATAGTGCAATGGTGCACCCACCACAATGACAATAAGGGTGAAGAGCATACAACTGCACACTCACCATCACAGTGACAATGACAAGGATAAGGCTGACTGCATCCACCACAATGGCAATGAGAGCAAGGATAGTGCAACAGTGCACCCATGACAATGACATGAGTGACTGCAAGGACAGCGCAACATCACATCCATGACTTAAACATGACGGCAAGGAGCGTGCGATTGTGCACTTGCCACCATAGTGATGACAATGGGGATAAGGGTGATTGCATCTACCACCTCAATGGTGATGAGGGTGAGGATAATGCAACAGCCACCCACAACAACAACAATGAGGGCACCTGCAAGGACAGCACAACATTGCACCCACAACTCAGAGAATGCTGTAGAGGAGGTAGGAAGAGGGCAAGCAATGAGGATGAGCTTGAGGACAGGTATTGAGTCTCACAACAAGGGGTTCCCTTTCATTTGATAGATGTGAGTATTAGAGTTCTTTGCGGTGGAATATGACTGGTTGTGCTGTCTACTATGTGGTTTTCTAGCTCTATGATGGGATTCTAGCTGCAGCCTATCAACAATCTAGCTTGGAACCTATTATGGGTCTAGAGCCAGACTGACAAGCTTTTGAAAGGATGCCAAAGACTGGAAATCCACTGATCGATCTTATTGAGGTTGAGATTTCAAATGAAATTCATTCTAGCATGATCTGATTGAACATGCATGCTCTCAGATTGCTTAATCTTGTGATTTTTTGTTGATATGACTGAACAAGCTTTTAACATATTCATGGCAATATGTGCATCATGTGTGGTTGCAAAAAATTGGTGACCACTTGAAAGGCGAAATCAGCCTTGGTATGAATTTATGAATCTTGACAGGATGGATACCAGTGGAAATGGAATTACCAATGCAATCACCATTTTGCACATGCTGGGGCACAAGGATGCACTCAATAGTATTTATCAATAGTTTATAATATCTTATAATGCATTGGCAAATCAACTATTTATGCATGAAGTTGGTCACATTCCTAAAGTGCTACAAGGTGATGCAAGGGTAGGGTGGCGTCAATGATGTGGTTGACCTTCCTAAATGCTGGCTTTGTCATATAGACACAAAAGCCCTTGACCTAAATAGGTCGCCACTTTGGGTAGGAAGGACATCACTTTCCTGTCCCATGTATGGTCAGTAAATGTGGGCACCTCTGTAGGGTTCAGGCTGTCTTAGTTGTCCCAGCAACATCACTCTGTCAAACATCATTTCCTTTGCTAATTCATTTATTTTGACTGGTTGTTTAGTGGGTTGGGCATGTACAGGGGCAGGGTGTATATATTTCATGGTGTTGCCACCGTGTATGAGACATGATTTCAGTAGACTATGTATGGCCGGCAGTCGTACGTCCAGTAGGGAATATTGGGTGTGGGTGGTGTGTTTTCATGGGTTCATAGGCCAGATCTTCTTGTGGGTGGGCTTCATTGGCATGGTGGGCGCATGTGGTCAGGTAGTCTCGTGGGCCAGGCTAGGGATGATTCATGGGTCTTTTTGGTTGCGGGGGAGCATTCAAGTTGGGTGTTTTTGGCCGCATATGCTCGCCTTGCCCTGCCTTGTGGGCGTGGGAAAACCGTCCATAATGATGGTACTGGTTCAAGGAGCCCCCCTGTTCAAATTATTGGTCGATTGGTCCTGATTGGTCGAGATTGGTCGACCAAACCCCTGCGCGTGCCAAGGCTCCCCCCCCCCGGGGCCCGGGCCCGATGGCGCCGCGCCAGTGAGTATTATATCATTAAAGTCGTGCTTATGAATCAGCTTGATAATGCTAAGGTTCGTCATTGAGATGCCGTTCATGTCCCTTGGATGATGATCTTTGCCTGAGGTGCTAAAGTCCTGGCACTGCTCTGAACCACCGACCGTCCGGCGGCGGGAGAGAGAGATTGCTAGCATTTTACATAAGCAAGGGATTGGACTTGCTTATACACTCGTGACTCCCTTCATCATGAATCATGATGCAGATGCGGCCGTCCGAGCTTGCAAAATAGCACCCTTTTGTGTGTTGCGGATTTTGACTTGAATCTTCTTCGCCTCAGTTTCATGGCTTCCACTCTGCAACAAGCCGTTGTAGACATCCGAATCAATGATTACTCGCCCCGTATCCTCATTGGTCTTCGGTTTGGCGCGTCACTTATCGGCAGCCTAGTTCAAGTTGTCATCCTCGCATGACTAATATTGACTATAGTAAGTATCTATATTAAGAAACTTGACACCATTCCTGACATTCTCAGACGAAGCACTACAGTATGATAAGTTCGCGAATTTGACTATATCTGGGTCAGCAATACTTCCCAGGATTACTATATTACTACTAGTACTAGTAGCTGCAGACCGAGTCCTGGAGACACGTTCCCTCCTACACTTCTGGGAAGGCGACTTTTAATTAGGTACTACTTCGGAACCTAGGTGCAGCTAGCGACTGATACCGGTGGATAGATCTCATACTATGCCTCACCCCTGGACCGACCTGGTTCCCCACAATTTTCCACAGGGTGCCTGTTCGGGGGTGACCGGTGACCAGTGGTACCAGGGAATCGGGAAGGACCTTTAATCTTCATGCGCCTAAAATTGCGCACGATGGGATTTTACATAATATTCAGCCTGCGGGCAGCGGTGGCTTGAGCAATGCCATAATATCCTGCAAACATGATGACACATGGTCGTTCTCTGGGAACTTCACCAACTTCACCTCTCCCTTCATGGCTTCCGCTCTACAGCAAGCTGTTGCAGACATTCGGATAAATAATTACTCGTCCCGTATGTCCTTGGTATTCAGTTTGGGATGATGCTTATCGTCGCCCTAGTCGTCATCCTTGTCGCCGTTGGGTATGACTATAGTAAGTGACACATATCTTAACGCTTCATATTCCGGAAACATAACCATTGTCAGTCCTGACATTTTCAGACGAAGTATGTATCACTTTTATTGGCATCATTTCTTGGAATTTGACTGGCTGTCGTGTCTCTTCAGATTGAATATGTTTGGGTTAACGATTTCTCCGGATCATTGGTATTCAGCATTCTTACATGGTTGCAGAACAAGCCTTGGACAAATGTGTCTACGTTATTTGTTCTGGTGTGTATCCTGACCATTTCAATAAACCTATAATAATTGTTAACTTCTGGCAGGCTCGGTATGTCGGGTTGTGTTCCTCCATGTATGTTAACGTGTGTTGCAAATCACGATACAACTTGATCCGTGTGGTCGCTGATTGGTTGACTGGCTAGGTCGAATGGCATCTGTGTGTTCAAACTTGAAATTATGTGGTTGTCGAGCTAACCCGGCCCGTTCAAGGGGGCAGTTCGTTCTTGCCTGGCCCTGAAAAGGTGATTTCTTATAACTATGAAAATGATGAAGATGCTAAATTCTATGACTACGGGTAGATGTACGTGTCCATTTTTATCCTACACCGGTAAACAACATTTCTGATCAGTTGGTCCCATCAAAAAAACAGTTGTGAGTACGTTTATGTAAAAATATTCTTAATGACTATTTTCACTCAAGGACATTGTGAAGGTGTCGCGCTTGAGCTTTTTGCCAATTGGACGACAGTTATTTTCGTGTCCACCGCAGAACGTGAGATTGCATTTCACTTTGGCCAAGATGAAACTGATTGGTGGAGGAAGTGGTGATGATTCTCCGCGTGTGGGCTTTGTATAGTCGATCGAAGTTCATTATTGGCATTCTCCTCACATTCTATGCCATCGAAATCATCTCATTCCTTATGTATTGTATTCTCACGAGTAGATTCAGCCAAGGTATGTGATACATCACTTCATATTACCGTGCACAGTAAATAACAGGAGATGTGCATGTGTTGTTCGACCAGGGTCCGGGACTGTTGCCCAAGTGTTTGACTTCACACTTTGCACGCAACTACCCAATTCGTTTTCTATATTAATTTCTTCGTACCTTCTCAATTCCGCGCAGATCGTTCTCGGTGTACTGATGTGTCTGCTCGTCATCTTCCGATTCATCAAGGAGGCACTTCAAATACGCAGAGCAAGAAAGCACTTCCACATGAATCATTACATGAACCTTCTCATGAGGGAAGGCATGGTCTACTTCCTTGTGTATGTCCACGCTTCGTCTTTCATCCATTTTTCATTTGTACAAGCAAGTTAACAGTGCATTGTTGCCAATAGTGTCCTGGCGCTTGCGCTTGCAAACATTCTGATTAACACCGAAACCATTGCCACGGGGGGGTGGCAGATAAGCGTACTCATTGCGATCTTGCAACTCGTACCTCCCTACACGCTCGTCCCCCGATTCATATTGGGCTTGCGGAAACTTTATGCGATCGATCTCCGGGGTAGAGTTGGAGGCAGAGGCGACATCGACACGGCCTTTGGTTTGACATCAGAACCTTATGGTTGCACTTCTGGGAGTATGATGATGTTTGCGGACTCGGCCGGAGATACACAGGGAGATACACGAGTCGATGGAATACAGCTGGAAGAGGTGGTCGGTTCTGGCGCTGGTAAGGATGGGCCCACCAAAAAAAGTGTACGTGAACCGGTACTGCCACTTATTGGTTCTGGCGCAAAAGAGCAGGGTGAAGAGGTACCGTCCGAAGAGAGCCTGTAAATCTGTTGTTGTGGCAATAGCGCCGATCTATGATAGGGACGAAACCTATATCAAATTTAGTTTTTGTATCTGTTCATCATGATGGTGCACGTTACTCACTTATGTACGGCCCGTAATAAACTTGAACACTTCAGTTGATATCAAACGAGGCTTTGAATGTATGAAGGTTTTATTTACTATCCATGCTCAGAAGTTTTGGTGTCGCCGGCGAGCATGGACGTACAAGTCAGAATGCGTGTTTCATTCGTTGCAGGATTTACTAATTCACATCGATGAAGTACCGTCAGCACAACATTCATGGATGGTTGTTATGGATTTGACGCGGGTGAACCCTATGATACCGACCTGCGGTGCCGATGTTGGACAATAAAGATGACTCGTCCATTGGACCACTTGGTCCTCCCCCTACCCTCATGAGCCCCGTCACTCCAAACAGCAAGAAAAGGATTCACCGAATCATATTTCGAAAGGCGGAGTTCAGCGGGTCGTTTGTCGGCCTACTAATACCATTGGGGACTCGGATGTGGCATAAACGGCGTGCTCGCTGGCCGTTTCCCAAGAAAGCTCACTGGCACGCAGGCGCAGGGGGCTCCCTGATCTCAATTTCGAATTACTCCAATGCTTTCCTGTGTTCAATGCGACGCGTAATGGCACAGTCAGTCTTGGCGGAAGAGCGCAAGATCCGTTATGTGCTAGTACGTGTCATGGGTGCCGGAACTTGTCAATGGATATAACTGGCTTCCAGATTTGGAAGGCAGGAGTCCTCGTGCCTCGACACGCGTCAGTACTAATGTGCTATTGTATTTGGGATCCAACCTGCCTAGTCCTACTATTAGCACAGCCTCACTCACATCGCGTCCTCGACCCCAAAGTACCCCTACTGTCCAGTCCCGCGAACTCACCCGAAGTGAGCCCAGCCAATAATTTTTCTAACCAATGCCCTCTTTGACCCACTCTTGCTTCAAGTTTCAGGTACCAAGCAAACCTGAACTGTGACATCCTACGTACTTATACATTCCGGGGATCTTAATAGCCTGAGTCTAAGGTTTTGACTGTGCTTCAATCATTACATCGACGTTCTCTCGCCAACCTTGGCGGTTCCTTTCTGGCTGTCCCCATCCCAGAGCACGTGTGCAGACTTGACGACGCTTACAAAACAATTCGGTGTCGGTGGCGGTGAGGGTGATGAAGCAACATCCGCCTACCCTGACCCTGGCCCTAACGCAGGCGGGACCCAGTTAAGTAAGTGAGAATTGGATTGACGCTGGGTTTCATCCTCTCTCACCTCCGATGCGTACCCGAACTTGCGTTACTCGCCCAAACGCGAAAAAGGTGCGAATGTCAACGTACATGCCCGACCTCGGTGCAGTCTTGCAAACCGATCAGAGTAACAGAAAAAAATCAAACGCTTGTTTTTTCGTAGCAGTAGTCAACTAAGAAGGAACTCGAAGCATCCTCCTCTGGGATGGAGAGGTGAGACCATTCAAGCTGCTGGTGCCACCCGGGTCACGGCTCCGGCGACTCGGAGGGGGTAAGTATAAGTAACGTAGATGCAGTCTTGGGAAAGGTAGAGGGCAGAGAGGGCAGGGGAAAGAGTGCGAGGCTGTTGTGATGACTCTGGTGAGAAAACGTTGGATATTAGTAATGGCCGCTGTGCACAACTCTGCGATATGGTCGGACGGTTGTGGAACACGTGCCAGAGTGACATACGATACGACAATGAGACTCATAAGTTCTTACTAGTACAGTGGCACTGAACGGATCCCGATGCACCGCCAGTGAGTACTATATCAAATATCATTCATGTCCGAGTCGCCCCGCTTATCAATGATTTACTTTGATACGCTAGGGTTTCTATTGCGATGCCATACTGTCTCCGTCTGAGACCGTCGCCATGTAAAGTGCCGAAATCCTGGCACCGCTTGAATTCCAACATTGAATATCTTGAACCCTCAGCTGACCCTGTCCACCGTTGAGAGTGCCTCATTCAAACTCCTTTAATTTTTGGTGCCTCCGCTCTGCGCCCGGTGGGATTTTACATAAGTATTCAATTAATTCCAGACTGGGGGCGTTGTTAAGTTCTTATACACTCCCTTGAAGCATCCGTGTCTGTCTGCGAAATAGCGCCTTCTCGTTCTTTGCGGATTTTACTGTTCTTCACCATAGCTTCATGTCTTCCGACCTACAGCAAGCTGTTACAGACATTCGGATCAATAATTACTCGTCCCGTATGCTCCTTGAACTTCAGTTTGGCGCTTTGCTTATCGTCGTCCTAGTCGTCATCCTTGTCGTCGTTGGGTATGACTATAGTAAGCAACACATATCTCAACACTTCATATTCTAAAAACATAGCCATTGTCAGTCCTAACATTTTCAGACGAAGTATGTATGACATCCTTCGGTATGATGTTTGCGAACTTGACTGGCCATCGCATTTTTGCAGATTGAATATATTTGGGTCAGCAGTATTTTCTAAAATCATTATGTATTCTCATGTGGTTACAGAACAAGCGGTGGACACACGTGTCTACGTTATTCGTTCTGGTGCGTGTCCTGACTATTTCAACAATTTTGGCCAGTTGTTAACTTCTGGCAGGCTCGGTATTTTGGATTGTGTTCTTCCATGTATGTTAATGCATGCTACGTATCTTGATGTTAGTGACCGCTAATCAACATTGATCGGTTGGTCAGGATGAATGGCATCTGTGTGTTCAAACCTTGAAATTATTATAATGTGGTTGTCAGGCTAACCCGCCCCGGTCAAGGGGGGTCTTCGTTCATACCTGGCCCTGTAAAGGTGATTTCTTAATCTTAGAAAATGATTAAGACACTAAAGAAGTTTGCTATGTGTAGATGTGCGTGTTCATGTTTCATTTTACACCAGTCAACAACATTTCTGATCAGTCCACATTAAAATAGCTGTGAGTACATTTAAGAGCATTTTCAATAATTATTCTCGCTCAAGAACACTCTAAAGGTTCCATGCTTGGGAATTTTTCCGTTTGGGCTACCTTGATTTTTACGTTTGCCGCAGAATGTGAGATATTATTTCGTTTTGGCCAAGATGAAACTGACTGGTGGACGAAGTGGTGATGATTCTCCGTGTGTGGGCTTTGTACGGTCGATCGAAGTTCATCCTTGGCATTCTCCTTACATTCTTTGCTGCCGAAATCATTTCACTTTTCATATTTTGTATTCTCATGACGATCTATAACCAAGGTATGTGAAACATCACTTCATATCGTGCATAGCGTATAACAGGAGATGTTTGTGTGCTGTTCGATAAATCACACAGGGTCCATGATTGTTGCACGACTCGGAGTGCTTGACTTGGCATTTTGCACGCGGACACGCAGTTTTCCATCTGTCATGATATTCTCAGATATTCTCAATTATGCCCAGATTGTTCTCGGTGCATTGATGTGTTTGCTCGTCATCATCCGATTCACCAAGGAGGCACGTCAAAAGTACAGAGCAAGAAAGCATTTCCGCATGAATCATTACATGAACCTTCTCGGCAAGGAAGGGATGGTCTATTTTATTGTGTATGTCCCTGCCTTGTCCTTTGGTCTTTCATGTTAATAGTTAATTATTGCGAATAGCATTCTGGCGCTTGCGCTTGTAAACATTCTGATCAACACACACACGATTTCCGTGACCGGATGGCAGATAAGCGTACTCATTGCAATCTTGCAACTCATCCCCCCCTACACACTCGTTCCCCGATTCATCTTGAACTTGCGGAAACTTTATGCGGACGATCTCCGGGGTAGACTCGGAGGCGGAGACGACATCGACACGGCGTTTGGTTTGACACCAGAATCTCACCGCGACACTGTTTCGAGTACGATCGAGTTCGCGGACTCGGATTTTAGCGGGAATAAAGATGATGATGCCGAGGGAGATACACGGGTCGATGAAACACAATTGGAGGAGATGGCCAGCCATCGATGACGCTGGTAGGGGTGCGTTGCATCTGCAAAAGTACACGTGAACCGGTGCTAATTTCTTCTGGCTAGCAAGAGCAGGGCGATCAAATACTGCCGCTAGAAGAGAGGGAAAGCTGTGGCGATGGCAGTATCAATGCCAATCCGTGATGCGATGACGAAATCCATTGACGAAATATAGGAGTACTTGTCAAGTTCAATCTTCCTATTCCGACTTGCCACCATAATGGTACATGGTGACGCCAGGCTTTGGGAACGAAGATCTTCCAATCTCGGGGCCAAAAGTATATTCACCATAAATGACATCAGTTCCTGCCCAACTTGTTCTGAACGTCCACCCACCCCATTTCGCCCCGATTGAAGATGGTGTTATTTTTCCTGCTTCGGAGACGGTACGAAACAACACAATTCCTACGCTGAAAATACTCCACATGAGACGACGAGGGAGAGAACACGACCCATACTTGGACATCTGACCTCTGGTGGGAGTACCTTTGTGATGAGCAACCCCGCAGGCTGCGCCGTCCTGGTGCGTGGTACCGATAAGATCTCCCCGTTGTCTCCGTTTCGGGTCTAGTTTTCGCGGTTCCATGCTGGAAAATATGAGGCATGCTGCTGACCTTGAGCTTGAGTAACCGACCCGTACGCCGCCCCTACTATGGTCGCATTGTATGTGCGAGTCTTCTGCATCCGAGTCTCCAACAACTGGATCAAAGGTGAACTACATTCTTTAAACAGTATATTTCCTCATCCTGATTTGTTTCTTTGGAGGGCGATGGCGGCTTCAAACGAGTCCTGGATTTACTCTCGTTTTGCGTACCATGGCGATCGTCATCGCAGACTCATTGCTAACGTACAAGTAGTTCCAAGATGTTTTTCGATGCGCCTGTTGGCGCTACGCCCAACTGATGGGCAATATTTCAATCGCACGCCTTGCTGAGCAGATTTCAAAACATCAGAGTTTTCGGAACGTAGGGGACATCGATGTCGTATGTTTCGTCAGCAAGCGACAGGTTACTTTCCGAACGGGCTACTACGGTAGGTAATGTGGTTTGGACATTGCATGAGGCCATTTTCGCTCTCTACGTGGCTCCCGTTCCACCCGAATCTCGCCTCTGAAATCCCCCCCCCCCAAGGTGCCTTGGTGAGGCTGAGACTTTTCGTGCTCTGGTCGCAGGTAGGACAGTATTTGCTGTCATATGGCTTTCATGGAGGAATTGGCAAACAGGAAGACTGATATATAATCGTCACCCCAACTTTTAAGTGCTGCCAGTGCCACTGCACACAAGAAACGCCAGAGTCGAAAGAAGAATAGGTGTCGATTAACCAATATCGTGTATTAACACATACTAAGGATACACACAGAACTTTGAAATAGAGCTTGAAAGTGGGATATATGACGAAGATGATGCACGCTTTTCGAGACCGCCATCGAGCACGGATTAAGGAAAAGCACCGAATGCAATATCCTCATCCGCTATCATCCTCGTCCTCACTTTCGTCTTCATCATCGTCGAGATTTGTTCTTAACACTCCATCCCATTCGACATCAACTCCCATCTCCCTGAAATCCTCCGCATCGCAGTCGTAAACATACGTACAACTCTTGAAGACGAGACGCTTGAGACCATAACCAGCCGCGTGGCGAGGCGCAAGAGTGTCATAGAAACAGCGTACGCAGCAAGAATAATAGTTGCAATGGCCTTCCCGCCGCCGATCACATGGTTTCAGGAACTTGACGCGGTAAAGCTCCAATTCTTTCAATGCGGGCGCAAATACAGTCTGATTTAATGGCAGTTCCAGGTTTTTATTGGTGATCGGCGGGGAATCATAGGGTGAATGACAAGGCGTACAAGTTTGCTCGCCACAGTTTGAGGTGCTCCAGCCTAGTCAGGGGCATCCTTCGACACACCCATTCTATGACATCCTGGCGATCCCCTGGCGACGTTCTTCCGCCAATGCAAACACTGAGTGGGATATTGCAATCCCATTGCAGACCCATTGGCACTGTGGCAGAGTAAATGGTATGCGCTGAAAATGCATGACGACCAAGATCTACCTCGGTTGTGTTGAAGACGAAGCCTACAGCTGTCAAGGAAGCATCAATGGAAGGAGTACGGATGATGGAAAAAAAGTTGAGTGCCTCGTCATTGGGTCGAAGATGGCGGCGAGATAACCGTCGTCAGTGTCGCATCCCAACTTGATTTCCGTCTTCAGCGGAAGGTCAAAGGAAGACAGAAGTAAGGCGATCGTGGGGGTCGGTGCGATGATTGAAAGACGAGAAAGCCGAGGGAAACTGAGCTTCTCAAAGTCCTTGAAGGACTGCCCATCGCAATATCTAGCGCTAGGGAGAGCGTCCTCGAGATGTAGATCTTTCAGGTCGTGCATGCAGCTGAGTGCGACTTTGAGCTCTTCAAGTGTCGGCTGAAAGGAAGTACCAAGGTTGCGCAGTCTGAGATATGTTAGGCCACAAAGTGTGGGTGATGTCAATCGGAATACGTAGCTTTCCAGTTCTAGCTCGCGAAGGACTGGAGTGTTTCCGTCAAAGAGGTTTCTTGAGACCGCGGGGGGTGGTAGATAGAGGCTGTAATTTCCCACCCAAATTCGCAAAGTTTGCAGAATGGGAGCACGTGAGGAAAAAAGGTCCAGAATCATCCCAACATCCTTATACGAGAGCCCTAAGAAAAGCTCTTGAATACGGTGTGTGTGAGATGCTATCTTTTCCAAAAATTCCGACTCCTCAAACAGTGGCAGCCTTGTGATTTGGTAATCCATGCCAATTTTCAACGGTGACATTTTTGACCTAGCAAGTAACTCGTTCGCCCAGCGGTCCGAAGACACAAAGATGGACGACCAGACAGTGGGACAGTTCAATGCAATATCCCGCCAATGACGACAAACATAAGAAACATTGACCGATTCATGTATATCGCGCATTGAGTGTCGGTTTTGCTTAAAGTCATAGCTTTGAGCATAATGGGTGAAGATGTACGCGAGAATCTCCGGTGGAAGGCGAGATATGGACGAGAAGGTGTTTCTTTGAGTGCGAAGGTTGCATATCCTCAAAGTCAATGCGGCGATTTCGCGGTCAATACGTGCCTGGGCGGCTGGGCCTGGGAGCATCTCTGGTGGAAGTGTAGGTGAGAGAGTTGTTATTTCCCTCGAGCGGAAGTATTGAAACCAGGGCGAGACAGGTCCCAGCCAACTAGGTGTATTGCTTAGCACGGGCTATTGATTCAGATAATTACCAGGCATCAGTGTGCGACTTACATTAATGTTGTTTCGGTTGGTTTGAGAATGAGGCTGGGCTGGTCTATTACATAATCGTCGCGTCCCATGACGCCCAGAGTCCCGAGACCTGCCCGACCTTGCTAAACGAAATAGTTTGTCGCAATCCAAGTTTACGACAAACGCATCATCCACACCAATGAGCACCGACACCTTGCCACTCATTGCCACCAGTCGACGATCGCACAGTCGTGATCGATTGCATCCGGGTGAAAACATCAAGACCGAACCACCGCCTCCGCTCACAAAACCAGGTTCGCGTTATACGCCACTATTACTCCAAACAGATTCATGCAGAGTCGATTGGTCTGTTCCGTTCATTTCCCTCTGACCCGTCGCTCATCCCGATGCAGTAGTCTCGCATCATTCCCTTTGTCCCTCCCAACCACGTGTGCACCGCTCCTGGCTCCTATGCCCCTGTAGGTTCGAAATCGACTCCGACCCATATCGACACGCCCGCATGCTACCCATCATAGCCTCACCACGTCCCATCTACCGTATCCTCCTTATCGTCCTCGATCCCTTCCAGTCCATGCAAATTGTTTAGAATCCCGCAAAGTCCCACGAAGTGAGCTCGACCAACTCCTAACCAATGCCCTCTTTGACCCACTCTTCAGGCTTCAGGGACCAAACTACGAGTAGTACGACAGCTTTCGTGTATACACTCCCACGATTTTACTGCAAATGCATCTCGACTGTTTCTCAAACGTTACATGGACAGTGCCCCGTCACCTTTTGTCGTTCCTTCCTGGTCGTTCCCATCCCAGGGTACAAGAATGCCGACGAATATGGACCGACGTTGGGTTTCGTCCTCTCTCATCTCCGACGCGTACTCGTTCGCCGGTGCCGACGTCTACCTACTCACACTATCACGCGCCGCGCAGACAGGATGGCGAGGGTGCTACTTCCGCGTCTGCCGTGGATGCAGCGGACTTCTCGGATCCGTCTCTAGACGAAAAGAGATATATATACCGCTCATCACGCGTCATCGAGTAGGGTACGTGAAGGAAGTTGTGGGCACGCTTCGGTGCTAACAGCTGTGGAATTTTTGGCGTGTATGAAACGTACGGATGGGGGTTGGGCTGTAGAGCGTCTGTTGATAGTATTGCGGGGAGGATGATGGGGGGCAGAGGTACTTGTCTTCGTGTTGCTGATATGTGTTATCGTGGTGATAATATGCAGTTTTTTTGACATGTCTTGTTTGTCAGCGCAAACTTCAACCGGACCTGGCCTTTTTTTGCGGATATATCCTGAAATCGCGTTGGTCTCAACCATCATGGAAGCATCTCCAAATGCTGGGACTATCGGTGGTCTAGCTGCGATGCTGGCTCTTAGACTTGGAGCGGAATAAGCCAGCCCTTGACCTTTATCACCACAAGGTAAGCCATGAATTGAAAAGGGATATCGCCCGAGTTTCTTGACCAATTCATGATGAACTCGGATAGGGATTATCATAGACCCATCTTTCAGGCTGACATGTGATCTGGCAAGATGATCAGCGATCGACCTCGAATGTCAAGTGTCTCGGAAGCTGGTACATGAAGCGGGGAAAATATGCAGAACACCCGTATTAGAAAGACCAACAGAAATGAAACCCAATCACTCAACATCTCGCGCCTTTTTTGCATTCAGCTTGGGTTTACGCAGATTTCCCTTCTTAGGCGCCCTTTCATCACCCTCTAACTCCTCCCATTTCACAACTAAACTTCCACGTCATGCCAGTACCTGTCGTGACTTCTGTTACCTTGGACATCGATTCTGGTTCGTCGGTTTGATTTGCTTCTTCCTTTCGTCGGTGCTGACCATGCACATAGACTGGGCGTGTTTCCGCTTACTCACAGGTGGTGTAACTGTCGGACGGGATCCCGACTTTGCTTATCCCATCAACACCCAGCTCAGTCCTGACCGCATCTTCTTTGGTCAGCAGTATAGCTTTCGATTTCGTAAAGTGACACTAAGGTAATAAAAAAAACGATCGCTTTGTGCTTATTCGGTGATCTGGGTCATGCTACTAGATTCTACATCATCAACGAAGGCTCTCCGATCGATTTTTGTACTTCCCACGGTAGCGATGGGGAGAGCGGAGACGGTAAAGGTCACATCAGAGCTACGTTCGCAGGTGCAAGTATTCATTTTTTGTGATTGTCCAGTGACGGTTTTTTCTCATCTCATTTCATCAGAGCACGTATATCAATGATATCGTCAAAGGTGAACCGCATTCTTTAAGTATCATATCCCCGAGTCCCTTTCCTGATCTATTTCTTTGAAAGACCTCAATGGCGTCAAGTGAGTTTTGGACTTCTTTTTGTTTTGCGTAGCGTGTCATCGCACACTCACTGCCAACATACAACTAGTTCCAAGGTGTTTTTCAGTGCGCCTGTTGGCCCCACGCCCAACTGATGGACAATATTCCAATCCCAAGCCTTGCTGAGCTTTGGAAAGACGTTCCGAATATCAGAGTTTGAACGTAGGGGACATCGATGTCGTATATTTGTTTCATCAGCGAGCGAAAAGTTGCCTTTCGGAAGTGTTACTGCAGTAAGTAGGTGTAGTCTGAATTGTTTCAAGCTACACCCACCTAGCCGCAAGACAACATTTTGGCAATATGTCATGATTGAACATATTGCTCTCAACATGGTTCAATCTCAATTTCAAGAAATCGTCAACGCTGGAGACCCACCCATCATGATTGGACACACCCCAGCGGATACCATTCTATCCGAACAACTCGTTGTTCCCAAAATAACTGCCGGAGGACTCGTCACCAGCGCAACAGAAGTTATCGAAACGAAGATGGGATAGACCGTCGAGACGTCTACGACCGAAAAGATGCATCACAGTGGTCGGCGAGACCAGTGTCAGGCAGTAGCGTATTTGGCATACACGCTCGGCAAAGCTTTTGATAGTTGGCTGAAATGGGTATCTCGGCGTCCTCTGTATAGTTTAACTCTGCTCGCTGAGGCCGCGCACTGCATTACTTCTACGGTGACACTTGACTGCAGCCAACTCACCGCGTCGACGCCATCGAGGAGGTCAAATATCGGTTAAGTACAAACAAGGATCTTTACCGGGGATTACAAACAAAAAGGGAAAACAGCGCCTCAGTGGGTTTTGGATTACACATGAAAACGTCCCTCGGATTGTCAAGCACTGTGGACGGTGGCAAGGCAACATGGCCTGGTCTCTTTCTTTACTTGCAGAGATATCTTGGGCTCGTGCAGGCCCCATGACTCGGACCGGTCGGTCCCTTGAGGCTCGTCAAAAGCTAGTGGCATGTCGACTGGCTAATAGCCAGCGCTTGATCTTCTTCACCACGAGGTAAAGCGAGGCGGCCGAGTTCGGATGCTACGTCCCAGGTCAAAAATGGATCGCAGATGAATTGAAAAAGGACGTCTTCTTGACCGATTCCAAGAACGACAAACCCATATACTCATGGGATTCGCCTTACGCTGGATGCGCGCTGTGACAAATGTTGGTATGCGAAGTGGGAAAATAGAACGCTGTATCAGTAGATTGAAAAGGTCAACGTTGCAAGGTTCTGGAACTCCTCTCTTTTCTGCTTCCTTTCTCCACCCTCTGACTCACTTCCAACTCCCGACTAAAAAATCCACATCATGCGGCGCCAGCACTGATCGTGACGCTTGTTACCTTGGACAAAGACTCTAGTTCGTCGCTTGATTTACCCTATTCCTTCGCCGGTTTTAACCCTGAAGGTAGAATGGACATATTTCCAGTTCATTACGGCCGGCGCGACCGTCAGAGACAGGATCCCGACTTTCCTTATCCCACCTATACCCGAATCAATTCAGTCCTGAAGGCCTCTGCTTTCGTCAACAGTATAACTTTCAATCTCACAAAGTGACCATGCGGTAATAATATTTTTGTTTTGTTTTGTTTTGCTTGATGATCGTTAACGTCGTCCCACCAGATTCCACATAATCAACGACGGTTCTCCGAACTTTTTTCTTCTTCTAATCACGATCCTAAAAATGGCTGATCAAATCAGTCCTACCTTCGCGGGTGCAAATCTTTTTTCTTTCGGGATTATCCCGTCAGTTTTTTCCCATCTCGTTTTATCAAAGCACGTATACCAACAACGTCGTCAACGGTGAGCTCCTTTCTTTAAGCACTATGATACAGCTCCTCATCCTGTTTTTTTTTTTGAAAGTCTTGAGTAGTAGCCAATGAGTTTTAGATTTCTTTTCGTTTTGGGTGGCATGTCGTGTAGACTTATTACCAAATTGCAACTAGTTCCGAGATCTCTTCTCGACGTGCCTGTTGGCCCTCCGACCAACTTATGAGCAAGAATGCAACCGCACATCTTGCTGAGCGTTGGAAAGAAGGTTTTCACACATCAAAGTTCGAACGTAGGCGATGTCGATGACGTATATTTGTTTTCAAGTTGTCAGCGAGGCCACCCGACGAGTGTCCTTTCGAACGTGCTACTGCGGTGGGGAAGTGATTTGAAGAATAACCGCCTCAGACTACCCACCCACTGCACGATTAGGAATGCATATGTCATGATGAAGCATACTCGCAAAAACATGTCCAGGGGACAACATGGTATTCACGTCCAACAATGCAACACCGTAGATCGTGTCCTCTTTTACAACCTAACATTCATAACGAACATCATAGTTCCGGTCACATCCTTGTCCCCAAGTTGGCGAGCCGATCAAGGCAAGACCACCTCCCAGACCCTCACACATCCATCCGCACCCCCACTGATCACCCGCTCTTTCCTCCCCTTCCCGCTCGCATTGGCACCGCTCTCTGCCTGGGGGAGCCAAGACACGATAGCGCCTCCCATCGGCGCAGCCCCCGCAATATGAACGTACCTCGAAAACGGCGCTTCCAGGGAGTACACGTAGACGTGTGTATCGAGGGAGGTCGATGCGAGGTGCGTCGCGGAGAAGGCGAGCGAGGTGATACGTGCCGTATGATGTGTCCATTTGTCGGTCCGTTTCTGTGTGTATGAGATGGGTGAGGTTGGAGGTGTGATTAGCTAGGGCGCACCTCAGCAGTGTTACCGTCCAGGAGAACGATCTTGCCAACGGACTGGTTGTATCAAGTAATCATACTGGCTTTTAGTACAGCACACAGGGAAAAGACGCACGTCGCCTGAAGCAATATATCCCGCATCCGCCGAAATCGCCACTGTTGTAACCTGCCCTCTCGTGCTCACGCTCTCCGATACGGCCTTTTCGACGAGAGTCGATTCGCGTGCGTCCCAGGTATACACGCGGACCTTGTTGTCGTCCTATTCACACACCCCGTATGAGTTTACCACAGGAAAAGCATTATTTGAGTTCCCCAGGTGATTCTAGTACGAGATGCCACGTGAGAAGAGTACGCACCTCACTACCCACGACGACAATGGCACCAGATGCAGCGACAGAAATGGCCTTGTACGTTGGCTGTAGGGTATACACAATCTGGTTGTGCCGCACGGCCTGCACATTGGTCTTGCCCGTCTTCTCGGCATGAACGACAAACAGCGTCCCATCCGAAGTGGTCGTGAGCGCTTTCGGCTGGCCGCCTAGGGTGAGCGTTGCCGGTCTATTTAGTTCAATTCAGATTTTTGACATAACGCGGACCGATCCGTACGCCAATGAAAAAGAAAAAAGACGCACGTGAACCCGACTGCTGGATCGACCTCCCTTAGCTTATCATCGAACCCAGCGGTGTAGACCTGCCCGCCAACGCGCGCCGTAATGGCCGACAAGAGGTTTGTGTGGCCTTCGCCTTGAATTTTGACAGAGCCTGTCGCTTCCTGCGAGGCGGTCTCGTACCGGAACGCACGTCCGTCGGCGGACCCAGCCAAAAATGTACCACTTCCAGATGGAATGACCGCACCCGAGGTAACCGATTTTTGAGGAGCCTGCGATAGAAATAGGGACATCAAAGGGCTGTACTTGACGGGTAGTAATGAGAGAACTTCCCTGGATAACGCGCGTAACCTTGACGTTGCCTTCGCGCGCGTCGACGACGCCCAGTTCCCCACCCATGGAGAGCGAGACGATCTCGTGGGGGTTCACCCAGACATTCCCGACTTGTTGGTTCGGAACACCCTTACCAAACGAAAAGGATGTCACGTTCTTTTGTGTGCTGGCGTCCCCTGCCAGTGTGGTGCGAGTGTTAGGTCAGGAAGAAAATGGTAAAGAACTGCTCACACAACTTGACGGTATTATCCATCGACGACGTAATGAATTGATCGCTGGTCGACTTCCACGAACATGCCATCTACACCACATTCCGTATTTCATGACCCAAGTTTACGAATGGGATGCGCGGGACATACAATGCTACCCTTGTGAGGGTTATCCACGACATCGGCAACCTTGTCTCCATTCTCCCCATTGTACAAGATGATCTTGAAATCTGAACCGACACTGGCAAAGAACTCCCCGTTGGGCGAGTATTTGACATCTTGCACAAACTTGGTGTGTTCTCGGATCGTCTGCCGGTTGTTGAGTGATATAGTAACATGTACCACACCATCAATGAATCAACTATCCGAAAAATCAATGTTGACTCACCTTGATGTACTTGAAGGGAGGGCCTTGGAAATGACTGCTCAGGCCCTAAAGAAAGGATAGCCAGATGAGTTACCTACCTTGGTGAAAATTGATCAAAGCACTGTCATCCGCTGTGACCGCACGATAAGGCCGCTTCGGACGAATAGATACCGCATTGATAACCTATGCGATGAACGACATGCATGCCCTAAACGTGTCCTTCAAAGAGTGAACTGCAAACCTTGGAATGACCCGTAATTTCCCCGGTGGACGTGCCCGTGTCGCGCAAAAAGGCATGTGCGAATCTGAAAGAGTCGTTCACGAATCACACGAGCAATACATGGATAAGCGCGGGTACGTGTAGATGAGACGAATCAAAACGTACTTTTCCCGTCCGTCTCCAGCGGCGATGAGTCGTTGGCTGTCCGTGTCCCACGCGAGATCATTTCTGTATGACACGAATGGATGGGTGAGTCGAATTAGCCACTGATCCCGACGCAGAACGAAAAAAATAAACTCACATACGAGCACTCAGGACCTTGTACTCGCGAACGACGGAATGATCCTCCTTGACCGTATCCCAGATCTTCACTAGCGACCAGCGGAATGGGAAACAAAGTCATGAGTCCCGACCCATCCGTGAGAAATAAAATGGGTGACCGTACCGTGTCCAGACACGTCCGCTGAGGCACAGTAGAACCCCGACGGTGAGAATCGTGCGACTGTCGTTTCCTTGACGTGTCCCGTAAAGGACGCACTCAATCCCGGATTCTATGGCATTGACAACTCGTTGAAAAACGGCATTGACCAGAATCTGAAAAAACGAAGCCCACCTTGAGATCGAGCACCTTGAAAGGTGTGTCAGATAAGTGCCATAGTCAAGGAAGGTGAGCTATGGCACTTACGATAACGCTGCGGCCGTTGGCATAGATGATCTTATCAGTGCCTTTAACGTTGGCCGCAGCGAGCTTGGTCGATCGACCACGCTCCGTCCCAGGATTGCAAGGATAGAGTGCTTGCCTTGTGTAGCTCATATCGTTCTGCGTCGGGAAAGTAAAACGAGTTTCGAATGGTAGAGTAGTAATCAAATGACACTCGAATGGCAAACCCAATTGTAGCTCAGGGGCTTTCTATATTCGGAGAGCATCGTAGTCACGAGAACAGTTCATTAGAAAGAGTATATAGCACTCGTGTAATGTAACAGAACGTTTGGATGAGAAAATAAAATAGATGGAAGCAGAAAAGAGGAACAGGACCGCATCGCATTCCACGAAACATTCTTCAATCCAACAAGTGACATTCACCCTCGGAATAGTTTTTCAGGGGGTCCTTCCGCAAGGCCTCGGCCGCGGACAACACGGTGATCCCCTTTGCCGCAACTTTCGGCTTCATGATTGTTTCGGGTGCAACTACTCCCACAGATGTGCTAGGAGTTTCAGGCTAATCGATTCACACAAACACGTATTTAGCACTCTGAGCTCCACATTGTAACAAGGACATGAAAGCCCACCTCATCACGGAACGGTGTGAATCCTGGAGTACAAGGAATGCCACCCTCAAGGAGGTCTGGATCCCGGAAGGGTACCACGGCCGCGTTCCTGGCAGGTGTCTTTGGTGGCAACTTTGCCATGAGAAGCGGAGAGGTTGATTCTTCTTCCGTGGACACCCCCGGACAGGGGTCCCTGTACGGAACAATTTTGGAACTGCTCCCTGTGGTTCCGAGTGCGCTCGATCCAGAAGCCACATGGCGCGGGCGTCCCGTGTTCTTTACCGTTGTTCCGGCGGCTTTCTTGACTTCAGGGACGTTCTCTTTAATGCGTGATTTACGAGTCCCAATGTCGGGATAGGTCATGCGTGATTCTTGCTGTGACTCGGAGCCCGTTGGATCAACAAAGATTTGGAGACGGGAATTCGAGATAGTGCTCGAGCCGGATCCCAAAATGTCACTCTGCGATGATGACGGTGCACCCCCCCGCCCGAGAGAGGCTGAAGATGATGAAGATGACATGCCTAATGCAGTACGTCTGGCAGATGGTTCAGGTACGGGAGGGGGTGGCATTGCAATATTGGACATCATCCGCTTTTGAAACTCTGCATGCTTGCTTTGCAGATGATCGAGGGGTTGTGCCTGTCGTGCTATGCCGAGCAAGAACGCCGAATCGGCATCACTCTTGCTGAATAATAATAGAACTTAGAGGACGCAACCCCACACAAAAAAAGAAACATACCGTCCTTGCCGTTCCAGTATGGCCGCATACTCTTCATACAGGAGGGCGTGATTCGTCCCGATATCGTTTGCGAGCAAGAACCTGTAGATCATTGTCTGTTTCTCTACGAAGCTCGCATACAACACCCAGAGCTTGAGGTATTTGAGTTCCCCTCTCCATATTCCACCACGATCATCCTTGAGTACTCTTGTCGCCTCCTCCAACAGCTCAAGGAGACCCGACTCGGCACTTTGTCCCTGGGGGTAATTCTCCACGGTCCAATTGACATATCGGACGTACACCTCGAGCGGATCGTCGTCTTCGTCTTGGAGCGCGACCTCGACATTGAGCCGATGGCGTTTGCGCGCCGAATTGAGCTGTGCGTCGCGTTGTGCATGTGGAGTGGCTAGAATGGCAGACAGTGTTGTGACACGCCGCCCTGATGCCAGTGGCTGTATATTCTCTTTTGCAGCCTCCAACACTTCGATGTCGACAATGGGCGGTGATTCGGTGAAGACATCTTGTACCATATTTTCTGGTTCTGCCATGCCAATACAAAATGCGAATCAATGAACAGGTATCACGTGAAGGTCACCATTCCTCCCACGCATCCGTACCACCAGATTTTCCGATCTCTCCAAAAACAGCCTTCCTCCGACCAAGTCGGTGGTTCATCTGTGCTTGAACCTTCATGTGGGGATCTCTCAGAACACGAGCCCATCCGATCCCCAGGATAGGAAAGTCACATGCTGCCCTCGTGCCCGGCCTCGTTCCACAACAACAGACACAACCTTCGATGCGGTGGGATGTTGTTGCGTCATAGCACGGAAATACATACACACGAACGAGGGCCGCGGATCTAATCTTGCAAGAGGTCTTATTTTTGCCTTCCTCATTGATTTACCGGGGTCGCGTCGTACAACAATGCATTCCACGTGGTCACACGCGCTTGGTGTATCGGTCATGGTAAAGGCATGATATATGAAGCCCAACTTCGAAAATGATCGAAGTTCATCGAACCAGTGCTACTTGGATCGGCAGAACACGCGAGTAATGCACCGTTGACGCCCCCTTGACTGCATTTGGGCAACGGTGACACGTACCAATGCAGTCATAGGCATTATCGTTATCGGAGACACCCTCTAGAGTTTGGGTGTGCCTTTCAACCCAACCTGGTAAGTACGTACGTGCATGAAGGCCGGATCGGATAAGCTTAGGTTATCTATTCCAGTCCACAGGGGAAACTTGAATCGCCACCGTTGTGATCCGGACCTACATCAATATAGTAGGTCTGCATCTTTCGGTATTCTGCCCGACTGCCTTTTTTGATGATAATATGCGCTGACCCCATCTGCGAGTAAACTTGGCCCGAGAACCGGTTAGGGGAAAAGTGAGCTTGGATGCAATTCAGGTCCGTAATGTATCTGGTTACGACGGTAATATGGATCGTACATAGATGGCCCGATCGTGAGTTAGGTCCGTTGATGGCACTTCTGGGACGCGGCCCACTAACTCCGTAGTATGCGTTCTTTTCAGCAAGGTCGGACTCGGCTTCCGATCGATTCGTCAAGCGTCATGCATCACGCCTGCTTGTACCCACTGACGGTGGCGGGCGCACGGCACAACACCCAGGTTCACAGACCTTGCCACGAATTGAATTTGGAAGTTGATTGCTGCATACATAGAAACATCCACGGAGTGAGTCTGATACCGATGCCCTAAAGTAGGGACTCAGATATGCTTTATACTCTGCCCTGATTTATAAAAAGTTCATGCCAACTTAAACATATGGTATTCGACGGAAGAGGAAAGAAAGCGAAGAAAATTCGTACATGTACAGATAGAGGTGGCGGTGGCTCGCTTTAAAGTAGGTCAGATGGTCCGACATGGTCGATACAATGCGGTTTTTGCTTATGTGGGCGGGTACGGGGGTGGGTTAACCGGACCGACAACCTCAGTGTTGACTCTGGAGAATTTTGCAATAGTGGCATCATCCACATGGAGGTGGGCTTTCACGAGCTCAGGTGGTACAAATGCCAACCATTGGCTCAGGGAAATATCTTGGTATATCCCTGGAATAGACACAATGAGGGAACGAAATGTGTAGAGACGTTCAGCATACCTGAGCGGAAGATTTCGAGGAAGTGTAGGGTCGTGTTGCCGGTGTTCTCGATATAGTGGCCTATGATAGAACATCGTTCAGCTCGTTTGGCCTAGGATAGAGTAAAGCGGGCCAACCGTATGCGGGGGGGATGTATGCAACGTCACCAGCCTAAATGGTCACCCTTAGTGAACCATTCCACTCGGAGCAACGATTCTTACCTGGAAGTCTAATGTGTTTGCGGAGCCCGGTGCTTGGTAAGCCGTGATGCGAGCGGTGCCGGAGCTGTACGGCGGATTAGAATATAGAAACTATCAATAGTGTATAATTTACAGGAAGAAGGTCCATTCTGGTTCCGTTGGGTGCCACTGTAGAATTTCCTGGGATTTGGACTCAAGATGAATGATACAGAAACTACTTACATGGAGTTCACTACACGGGAAAAGTGAATACGGACTCCTTGTTTAAATCGACGGAAGTTACATACCGCATGCCATCAACTTCGACGTGGACGTCTGCCGCGCAGATCGTCTGAGATGCAGGGAACAAGTGGGTGTCGACGACCTTGTATGACCCTCCTGGTGCCTTTGTGGAATTTAACTTTGACATAGGGAATGTGAAGTTCATTGGGGTGTTATTTGGCACCACCATTTGGCTGTATACATCTTCGGGAGGGGGGGTAGCTAGAAAGAGCGGTCAGAAAATTCAAGCGCACATGAAAAACTACGTACAAGGGAAGATGTATAAATCCGTGTCGGGGATGTGATCGAATGCATCCATATCAACCTGGAAGTTCTTGCCGATAACTTCCTTTGGAACATGGGCTAGCCAATCCTATTCAACAGTTCATTCGAAGCATATTGGAGAAGATGACGAGAACTTGCAGTGAGCAAGAAGGTACTGTCTTCATTGAAGGCACCGTTGTCAAAGACCAGGAGGAACTCGGAACCATCGGCCGTGGTGTTTAAGGCCTGGATACTATGTGGATACCCAGGAGGAAAGTACCACAAATCTCCAGGTCCCTGCAGGGCCGTCAGGATAAATGAAACGTATCCTCACAGAGTAACATACCACATCCTGGAGGTATATATTTCCATCGGGAGTGAAACAGCTGACTCGTACATAACCTTCGATTACGTATGCCCATTCAGCATCAACGTGCCAGTGCAATTCGCTGCATGTTGATGAATATCAGGGCGATATGCTAATTTTGCCATGCTCACCGGATGGCGCCTGGCTCTAGACGCATGTTCACACCAGCCATCGCAGTGGCAACAGGCATTTGATCAACTAGAATGGATCAGTACCTCCGCCAGAGTATACCACCGGGGTACGAACTATTTTGCTGGCGAGCCCAACCACCCGTTTGGAGACGGGTATGGCTGAGAGTGAATGGCCACTTGAAATTCTGGCTATACAACGGACCCGTGTCAGTGAAATGGATACGGGTCAAAACATATCATTCACAGGTCACCGCTGTCCGTCGTCGGAGGGGCAATGGCATCCGAGTTTTCTAGCTGTAAAGGGATGTTTTGCGGGCCAATGATGTCGACCCCTAACTCCGAGTGCCCATCATTGACCTTGCGAATGGGCTCTGGGTCGACGTCGACCGAGTTCGCCGTCCACAACCAATAGTTGGGCTCATCACTGGCATAGGGTACTGTTGGAGTGGCTGTAGGAGCAGACGAAGCAGCCGATGGCTCAGCGGGCTGAGGAGCGGCTGAAACAATTACAGCCAATGAAAGAAGCAGAGTCCACGAGCCAGAGTGCATCATATGACGAACGGTGGACGAAGTTCAGGCAAGGAACTCATTCAGGTTTCCCAAGGCCCCTTTTATACAGTGGCTTTGAGCGTTGTGAAGTTTGAACCAATCGGGCAGATTCAGCATGCGACATATTTTCGTCCTCTGCATCACGGTAATCGGATCCATTACCGGAAAGTTGAAACACGGCCGCCTAGATGAACTGCGACAGAGTTGATTAGGAAATGGCCCTTTACGAACCAGAGTGCGCATGCTCGGGATTATCTGTATGCGATGCGCCACTTGGACGGCGTATGTATCATACGTACTGCCCAACGTCATTACTTTGACTATATTTAGTTGATGTTTATTCTGGGTACGAACTTACGCACCTATGAATAGCATAGATACTCGATCGCCGTTATTTGATGGATCTCTTCGATGGTTTATTCATCATAGGAAGAATTGAGCGTGCTGCGGACTTGGAGCGTCCATCGGTGCACTGGTATCTTCCGTGTGGTCGGTCAAGACAATCATACTAGTACCACTGGTACTTAGTCACACGGTGATTTACCTAGGCTGGTTCGACTGTAGTGAACACGACTTGATGAGATGTCACGTCAATGTTGACGTTCTTGAGCACCGACGATAAGTTCACTCAGGCTGGTGCCTCGGATCCATTGATCCTTGAACAAACCATCCTCAGCACTGGCACTAGTCATTAGGCACTGCCGTGAGTCCCATGACTCGGACTCCGTCTGTTAACGCACCGTCCCGGGCCGTGAAGCCGTCATTTCGAAACCTTGCCTATCAGTAATATCAGTATAACCAGCCAACGGCCCGGGACCAACCATCTAGCATAGGCTCACCTCACCTCAGGCTTCAAGTTTGTGATTTAGTGTTTAGTGACTCTCGATTGTAGATGTCTCTGCCGTGCTCATGGACAAGAACAACGCATTCAAGTTCAATTATTGTTTAGGATTAGACTGTTTATTACTTACATCTTGTCCTTGTTTTTAAAAGAAGATTATTCGCAGGAGAGTCTTACTCAAGCAGTTTAACGGCATCCGGCGTGCTGTACCGCAACTGTAAGCGACTCCTCAGAGAAACAGATCCTCCAAGCCTAGTAAAAACATCTCGAACGCATCAGCGCCAGCACTAGTACGCACCGGCAGCTGACGAGCGGGTGTGTGCACAATTGGCCAAACAAGGTATATCCGGGGAGCAAATATTGTGACCGACGGCCATCCAGTACTTCTAATAATATCACACTGGGTTATTCACGAACTGACTGTTGTGGATGGACGCAATGATACACAGCGTTGTTCTCCGAGTCGGTACTGGTCTCGGGAGGTGAAGTTCTGCGAGGAAGAGGAGAATAAAGCCGAAAATAACCGTCCAATCCAATATGCTGCTCCATCATCATGGTCCTTTTTTAGATTGTATAAACTTCTAATCATACTATTCGTGACGAGTTGCAAAACATGTTGGGACGCTCGAATATTGATTGAGACCATCTATTCGTTGGTGGTACGGTGGTATCAACATCGACTGCGGCTAGACTGGGATGGGAGTACCTGAACTTGTGCGAGGGGGATTGGTATTTCCCATGCCAGGAACGCTATAGTTCATTTATCTATTGGCACAGAACGTAAACTGGCTACATCTTGATCTGTGAGCCGCGTGGAATATGCCAGGCAGGCAGGTCCGCATAAGCTTCGTACTAGCACCTACGCATAAGCGGTAAGAACTAGAGAATCTTACTTACTATATCACATAAAACTAATCTACGAATCGCAAAAATTGTGTATAGGTCGGTAAGTGGATAATCGGTGAGTGAGAGCCTACCATGTCAGTTTAGAGACAAGATACAGCCAGTGGAAAATCTCGGAAAATTCGACGGCAGCACTCAGCGTACAATTATGTGAGACTTCACGTTTCCAGGCCGCCTGAGAGTGGAGTGGGTTATTTAATATGCGGGCACGGGCACGGCCTTTGGATGGATGGATTGAGTCTGCCAACTCCAAGTGGCAGGAGTATTACGTAACATTTTCACGCATGCGCGCGAATTTTGTGGCGACCACACCACCGCGTGCAGGCGTTGACCAACACCTTGACGTCCAGCACGGGCTGTTGGCTTTGTTAGAGGGTACGTTTCTTCTCCTTGTTCTCCTACAACTCACAACTCATATCAACTCTGCAGTTACTACCAGGTAGACAACCATTGCCGATAATCAAAGATGGCTTCTGGATATGCCTCCCCTCCTCTGCAAGAAAGCGATGGTCCACAGCCCCACCCTTATATTCACGACCCCCTACTGTACATCTCCAATCTACCTCCTTATGTTACAGACGAGAATCTTGCGATTACCTTTCAGTCTTGTGCGCCCTTCAGACCTAATATTCCACGTGATGGCACCAACCGCCCGCTCGCCGGGACGATTGAGTTCAAGTTCCTCGAGAAAGGTGTGGCCATTCATCATGGGATGTATCTCTAGTCATCAACACTTCCTTCTATAGCTGAGAAAGCACTGGCCACTTTGCAGTCGCGTCCCATTCAAGGTCTTCAACCTCCCGTGCCTCTCGTCCTCTCGCCATATCCACCGACTTCACCGCCAACCTCACTTCCACCTCCCTCCGCACTACCACGTCTCGTAAAGCATCTTCCAGTTGGCTTCTCCGATAACCAGTTGTATGACCTCTTCCGACCCTATGGCGCTCTGGCATCAGTTCGCACGCAGACCGGATTTGGAAGTGACACCGGAGTCGTAGAGTTCTGGCGTGAAGAAGATGCACGCATTGCTGAGGAGGCGATGCATTGTTTTGAAGTGGAAGGCCAAAATATTGCCGTCACAGTATACCAGGGCAGGAGGACTAGTGGTAGCGCCACCGACTTTAATGCCCACGCTCCCACTTTCGTGCCGTCTGGTTCTGTGTATTCCTACCCCGCACAGGTATCACTTTTCTGTTTGATTCTCTTCCAGTTAATATCATATCCAATAGTATTCCCCTCCTCGTGCGCATCATCCATTTGTTCCTCCGCCCCGAGCTCCCATTTTTGTCCATGGTCCAGGACAGCAAGTACAACTCGCCCCCTTGAGTGGGCCTGGTTCAAATAGCCACAGTGGTCTTATAGACCCTTGCAATTTATTCTGCAAGGTGAATTCAGAATGTATTCACTTTTGACCATACCCTCATGTTTCGTTTTTTAAAATAGAATTTGGACCCGGATATTGATTCGAATGGGCTTTTCACTCATTTCCGTCAGGTAAATATTCACTCTCTTGAGGTTTGGCTTCTTATCCACCGGTGCATCTAGTTCGGACAAATAGTCAGGTAAATTGTTTACATCGTTAAATTTTTCGTTGGACTAACCCTTTCTCAGTGCAAGAGTAATGCGCAATGAAACGGGCGAGAGTCGTGGTTTCGGCTTCGTCTCCTTCCAAACACCCGATCAAGGTTCGCCTCGCGTAACTGCTGCATTCGACCACTGACAGCGATTTATAGCCACAGCCGCGATGCATTCTATGAACGGGATATATCTTGGTGCCAAACAACTTGTAGTTAGACTACACGAACCCAAGCAATTACGGCAGGAGAAATTGGCTCAGCGTTTCGGTCATAATGGCCACCCACGCAGCGCCAGCGGTGCGACGAGCCCGACAGCGAGTGAGGGTGGTGAGAGTTATATTGGTTTCTCCAGTCCCCGGCACCCTTCCTCTGTGCTTGGCTCTCCCGTCATCGGAGTCGATCGCCCTGATAGGGGTAGAAGAAGCTCCGGTAGCTATTACAATGTAAGTATGAATTCCGCTTGCATCGATTCAGACTGACGCGCCACAGGCTGCCCTCACTGGTACCCTCAACCTCCCCATGCGCTACGATGATCTTGCTGCACTCTCACCCGTTGTCAGAAAGGAGGTGCTCACTGGTGAGCTAAGCAGACGCATTAAAGCGAGTGAGAGTGTTCCGGCAAAGGAGGTCGACGCGGTCGTCGAGTCTCTTGTCGGCCTCTCTCTTAGCGAAGTGGTGTCAGGCATTCAGGACCCTTCTAAGCTCGTGGAACAAGTCGCAAGCGTGCGTGCAGCTCTGAAGCCCAAAATATCGTCTCCTGGCAAGTCAGCATCACCTGCGGGATCTCAAGACTCGCGTGTTCTGGATCAAAATCAATTGGCTGCAACAGCTTCGGCCCCGGAACATCCGTCGACGCCTATCTCCATATCTGCGTCTTTGTCTACACCTCCTCGCACCTCCTCGCCTTCTGGTTCCGTTCCACCCACCTCCGAGCGGGATCGTATGGCTGCTGCCGTCACCAAGATAGAGTCATCTAAACAAGGCGAGCTTGTGGAATTACTCATGAGTCTACCAAAACGCGAGAGAGCAATGTGTCTCTTTAATGTTGAAGTGCTCAGGGTCAAGATCGCGGATGCTAAGATGGTGTTGGAGAGTTCGGATGGGGAAGAAGAACCCAAGGCTGAATCGTCTGCTACACTGGTGCCTGTCACGCCGCAAGCAAAGAAGGTACCCACTGCCCAATTCGGGGACTCGCCGCAAACTCCTGCGTTGTCGTCACGTGGACCATCTGCAGCATCGTCACCCGTGCCTGCCACTCCCAGTTCTGCTCCCTATACGATCGCTTCTTTGGCCCGGTTGCCCGCAGCTGAGATCATCAAATTGGCGAAATCCTCTTCGGCGACTGGCCTTCCGCTCCCCAAGGTCGATCCATTAGTCGTGAAGGCGACCGACGAGTTCGTGGACGGACTACTCGACAAACCTATACAATCCCAAAAACAGCAGCTTGGTGATAAATTGTGCGTATTCTTTTTCTGTGCCACTGCAGCGCCCGTCAAACACCTCACTTAACAGATTCCGAGCGATCAAGTCATATGGTATCAAGGGCGCGGTAAGTCACCTTGGGCCATAGTTAGACGGGGGTTGACCATCGCTATTCTAGCCGAAACTGACCATTGCATTGTTGGATCAAGACGATCTCCGTGCGCTCGCGCATCTTATGAACAGTTACCCCTCTGTGCTCAAGGAGAAGGCGCTTATCCTGCAAGCGTCCCAGGGTGGCAAGTGAACCCAAATCGAATCTCATCCTTTTCTTCTGCTGGAACACGAATGGGTGGTATACGGATGACTCGGCGAGGAATCCGTTGCACGACTATACTCAAGTCTCTTTTTCTTTTTCTTTCATCGTCATTGTCTTCTTTTCCTTTTTGCATATCTTCTCATCTATCCCTGTCCCTTTGCTCCTCGTGGAAAGTACCGTTTCACTCAGCCTTTAGTTACCCCTACCCCTCACTCTATCTCGCTCTAACCCACTTCTTCTCCTTTGATCACATTGCTACGAATCGTCCACTCGGATGGGATTACGATTACGCCTGAATCCAACGATTACCTTTTAGCATCTTTCTTTTGGTGCTCCCCTCTCCCTTATTTCTCCCTATGATCGTTGATCGAGATCTTTTGTTCAAAAAATTCTCTGCACCCTTACGAATAGTTCATGACGCTCTCGAAAGTAACCTCGACGCTTGTTTTCTCCTCTTAGTTTTCCCCTCTCGTTGAAAAGCCTACGCGTAGGTTACAATGATTTGAATATGTGATTTATAGTAATGATGATGATCGATGGTGCAGACAGATCATGATTATCATGATGACAACCTTTACAGGGTACATATATATAAATACAATGGTTAAAACAAGAGAAAATTCGACGTGATAATGAACACATTAAAGGTATATACACATATATACGTGCACCTCCTTTTACTTAAAATGACATATCTCACCCACTGGGGTATGTTTCCTTGGTATTTCACGGTAGATAGCGAAATCCGGGTGCCTACGAGTAAATGTAAGCTGACGGATTGGATATGAAGTGGGTGGGCCACCTTGTCTGCCAACTCGGAGGTGTCCACGGGCGCGTCATGATCAGGCTCCCCAAACGCGGCGTTCCGGCGTGCGTTTTCACGTCGGTACGAGACCTGATATAGTGGCATCATCATCAACAAGTGAACGCGGAAGAGAAAGGAAAAGGAAGAGTCCGGGGGTCCAACATACGGTAAGAATCAACGCCGAAAGCGCGGCCAAAAACAGGAGCGCGCCAGACACTGGAGGGGAATCAACCACGAATCCTTGGACGAGGAAAGCGCGCGCTTACCTCCAAACCCACGTCTAGTGATACCAGCTATTAGCCGTCAATGGGATCACGGGACGTGCAACCACGTACGAATAAGCGGGACCCTCAGTCAGGGGGTACAAGTGTGACCCCAAGATACTCCCTATCTGACCGATCGCGCCAAAGAGGGGCATGCCCGTTGCGCGCTTTGTTTCTGATCCAAGGTTATGCGTGACTAGGAGACACAGAACGTGTCAGTGATGACTTCTCTTCTTCCTACAAAAGGGGTAGTACGCACACCATGCAAGGATGAGACCAAGACTGGAGTACGTGCCCGCGGCGACGCAAAACGTGGCAAGATATCGGACATGAATGTGGGATTGCGATACACCCAAAAGAATCCTGATCGCGTGATGATGGTGAGGAGCGATGGAAGCAGCGAATGATGTGGAAAACGGACATGTAACCGATCCCTCCCAATATACATCCGGAAACGAGCATGGGCCCACGACTCTGGATTCTATCGGAGATATATGACACAATCATTAGGATCATGCCGGCTACCGCGTAAGGAGGGACAGTCATGAGCTGCGATAGTGCGGGTGCTGAAAATGGGTACGATTGCTCAGACTCATTCTTCCGAGATATGCCGGGACAGACGTACAATGGCCCATTGTCTCAATAATGGTAGGCAAGAAAGCAGATAAAGAGCCGAGTGCACAGTTTAAACCAAAGTAAATGATGCCAGCGACGTATATCTAAAATCGAGATCAGGCACGGCACTTTGAGAAATGACAAATAGAACTTGCCCTCCAGTCCACGAAGGCAGCGATTACGTGTCCTGAAACACAAATGTGTTGATTAAAGTAAGGAGAGGGTCGAAAAAAAGATGTACCTCGATTCACAACTGCACCAACATCCCCACACGTCCCTCTATTCATACGTTCCATTGCTAATTTGCGCTCGGCATGCGTCAGAAAGTTCGTAGACTCCGGTCGCCCAGGTAGGATAAACAGGCACAATACTCCAAGAAGAATTGTCGGAATACCCTGTTGCATATTCGTGAGTGAAACGAATATGGATTAAAGATGGGCTTGCCTCTATAATGAATAACAGCCTCCAATTCGCAATGGATATCTTGACATTCTGAATCCCATAGGCAAGCAGGCCACCGAAAGCACCAGCAACGGCGGCAAAACCAAACCAAGAAGCGATCCGTGTGCCGTATTCAGCTTTGGTATAATAAAAAGCTTGGACAAAATGGTGTCAGTGCATGACCTCTAGCAGCAATAAAAAGCATACATAAATAAAGTACAACTGAAGGTCCAAATGCCGCTTCAAAGACACCAAGACCTAATCTGGCGATAAGAAGACTTTCAAAGTCGTTCGCGGTCGACTGCATGCGTTGCGGGGTGAGTAGTGATAGGTGAGACCCCATCTAACTACGCACCATCGATGTGGAGCATAGGCCCCACAGAATGGCTGAGCCACCAATCCATAGCTGAGGGGTATAATACTTGGAGAGCACGGTCCAGGGTACTTGGCACAGAATCTACTCAGAGACGTAAGTGGACAACTGATAAGCACGTGGCGACTTGGCCTGCACTTACATAGGGTATGAAAAAGATTGCGACCAACCAATCAAAAAGAAGACCAGTAGGATCTCCTCCAAGCACGTCGTGAGGTAACCCCTGCAGACGCGCGTTCCCCAAGTTTGAGCGATCGAGGTCTGAACACATGTTGTTCAAGTTAGTGCTCAGTTGAGAACGACTAAGAAACCCACATGCAAACAGGTAAAGAACACAAGTGATGGGTAAGATCCTTCTGTCTAGCTTGCGCAGGAGCCTCTTCTCCGCAGTGCAGGTATCCAACGGGATAAGTGGGTCATCTTCGCGGCTCTCGAGAGGGCTAGAGACTGCGTCTGGAGATGAAATTGTGCTAGAATCGGCGCCTTTAGTGTACATTCCTGCGCTGTTGACACTGGGGGCACCGTGGTGGTTGGTTCCAAGTGAAATACGATGCTCCGTCACTCCGACCCAAGTTGCTCGGACCCGAGTTTTTTCGGAACATGTGACGTCAAGCCATACCATTCCGGGCCTTCTCAGCAAGTGCTGTCCCAGTCGCTGGAATTGCCAGTGGTCCACATAAACGAACGGTCACACCGGCAAGACTATGTATAGTGGTTAACAAGGACTCAGAACTTCACCATCATCAGGAAAACGAACACCGAATTCATACCTCTGGCGTCGAGTGCTGATTTCCGAAAATCGATCATCCTGAGCCTGCAGCATGCCCATCCGCTTCCAAGGTCCCTCACCGCGAGGGTCTTCAAAATATCCCGTGATGCCATCATTGTACGCGCAAACGTTTTCTGGGAACACAGCTCTTATCTGCGATGGCGGTGAGGCATCGGCCCACGATGTGTAGCACATAAAGTCGGTGAAACTGACTCTAGGTGTTGCCCTGCACGGTGAAAGGACGAAGTAAACTAACTAGTTCTCTGATGAAGATCATTTTTGTAACATCCCTCCCATGCATCTCGATGTGTGGGAACTGGCCGAAGAGCAGCTAAGACAAGGAACAAGTTCACAAACGTGTTGGATCCCAACAACATGGCCGTGTTGACGTCGTCCTGGGTCGGCCCGTGCGCGCTCGTGATTGGCGGAAAATTTGTACTCGACCTCGTTCGATGGTACCTCGAGCAAAAGACACTGTTACTCGATTGTCCTCTCCCTCCAGGGCCACTAGGACTTCCTTTTGTTGGTAACGTGATTGGAATCAACACCGAGGCACCATGGTTGACATATTCCGAGTGGGCAAAGATGTACGGTAAGGTCGTTGGTTTTACTTCACATATCAAGAACCCGGTGATCGAAGTCCTGGATTCACGCAGGAGATCTCATGTACACCCAACTTTTGGGAAAACACATCATCATCATTAGTTCCGAAAAGATCGCCAAGGACCTCCTCGAATACCGCTCCAGGAACTACTCCGACAGGCCATTTCTCGTCACGAATGAGCTGTGAGTCGATGTGTCTCACGCATTAAGCTTCGTTAACCCTGATTTTCAAGATTCGGGATGGATTTCAACTCTGTCCTGTTACCATATGGTGACTGGTGGAGACTGCACAGACGTTTTTTTCACCAGGTTTTTTGGGCAGGTTCTGTCGCCAAGTTTGCGCCAATGCAAGAACAAAAATCATTTCAACTGTTGCGTCGTTTACTTCAAAGGCCAAATAAGTTTCCGGATCACATCTTTGAGTATGTGGTTAGGAACGACATTGGTTGTGTATCGGACCAAATGACGATGTTGTATCTGACAGGTATACGGCATCGGTAGTGATGAACGCAGTATGTGACTATGATCCTGTGTCTCGTCAGGATCCGATGGTGATTATTGCCGAAAAAGTGACCAATGTGATACTGGATGCCTTGCGGCCTGACATGTCGATTATCATCGGCGCCTTTCCGGCACGTAAGTCAATCCACGGTACAACGTTCACCATGCCATGCAGACGATACTGATAGTTCTGTCTCTTCCGTCATGGTTACCTAGGATGTCGTTTAAAAGGACTGCCGCGTTGTCGAGGATATGGACCAAGGATTGTGTCGAAACGCCGTTCAATTACTCTTTGCAAAAGATGGTATGATTGACGATAAACTATGTGAAGAGCATCACTCATCGTCGCATCTAGAAGTCAGGGAATACCGGTCCCAGCATGGTAAGTGATGCCCTCCAAAAAGCAGAGGAACAAGTTATGCCTGCGAACTCAGCGTGGATTCGAGGTCTCAGAGGCTGCCGCGACGGCGTTCATGGGTAATTCTTATTTTTTTAACTTTTTACTTCATTCGTCCATCTGATCCGGATCCTCCAGCTGGATCCGAAACGGTGCGTTCACTGGTAAGAGACTGATATCCTTGGTGACCAAATTCGTATACAAAGTCGAATTCAGTCATCATGTCCTTTTCCCTCGTGATGGTTCTATTCCCGGATGCTCAGAAGAAGGCGCAGGAACAAATCGACGCGGTTGTTGGCAATGGCATATTACCTCGTCTTCAGGACCGACCGTCGCTGCCTTTTATCGACGCTGTCCTGCGCGAAACATTGCGATGTAATCCCGTCGCACCGCTTTGTGAGCTGAGCCCTGTCGTATCGTGATCTGTTCTTATCCCAAGCGGTGGGTTAGCTGTCCCGCATGTTTCTGTGGATGCGGATGTCTACGACCAATATCACATACCAAAGGGTGCGTTTGGTGTACATGAAAACTCATGAGGCTCAGGTGCCCTTATCATCTCAAACCTCTGGTTGGGCTCCGTTCATCCGTATACGTTGCGCTGACCGTACGCACCCTGTACAGGTGCATGGCGCACAACGAATCCAAATACCCTCGGCCGTATGAATTCCTTTCGGAACGTTTTCTCAACGACGATGGTACGCTCAATCCCGACGACACGCAGAACATCGCATTTGGGTTTGGCCGACGCATGTGCGTAGGCAGGCACTTTGCGGATACAACCGCCTGGACCGCGATCACGGCTGTCCTGGCGGTGTTTACGCTATCGAAACTGAGGGACGAACAAGGGCGGGAGGTACCGGTGGTGCCCAAGTTTACAAACGGTCTTGCGGTGTAGGCTTATTCGTCTCTTCTTGCATCGTACGAGGGAATATACTTATTTGTGATTAGTAGACATCCGCTTCCGTTTCCGTGCCGGATTGTGCCGAGAGTGGAAAATATGAATGAGACGATGTTGGAGCAGTTGATTGGAGCGAGTGTAGCACTTTGATCTCCGGGAGCACTCGATCCAGGACAATTTTTCGTCGAGACTCGGATCATCAGTCGTGCGACACGCGAGCCTAGACGTGTTCTGATAATGGTAACCAAGGCGTCATACGTCAGCTCCCCGAGTAGTCCGTCATCGGAAAGATAAGAATCACATTTTTTGCCACTGCTGGACGTTGTAAGTATAACAGAAGAAAGTTAAGTTCACTACAGCTTTCAATGGGTATTACTGGTAGATCAAATTAGCCAGGTGGGGGATTCACAAGATCCAACATTCAGTGATCGAGATTGCCGATGTCAAGCCGATGTCACATTGTTTCAAAAAGGGTTATTATTGATCAGGCGATATTATTTACAAATTACTTAAAATCAGGTCATGTTTTACTGCTAATCCTGAGGACTGAGGTATGGTTGGACCACTGGGCTTCTGGGGCTACTAAAAAAAGAACGCGTCAGAAAAGCCAGGCCGCGCTTGAAATGGTTCCCTCAGTCAGCTCCCTGTGAGTGTGTCGTCAGACCGGAAGCAATTCTGCAAATCAAACATTTCGCCGCTCGCACGTGATCATTACTTAAGTAAGTAATGACACTTGGATTGTATTTAAAAAAAAGTGGGCCGACAAGTTTCTTCAGCCCATTCTCTCTTTTCTTCCTCCCATTCCTTTGGAGCCTCCATGTACGTTACTGGATGATATGGTTCGTATGATCTTGGCTGACTTGGATGAAAGGTCGCAGAACATGATGTCCAACGACGGACGTGTCAACAAGCGTATTGACGACTACACCAAGTTCTGGCAAGAGGACCTCGGTCAGGAGACCGACAATAACAACCAAAATCGTCTCGGCCGCTACACGGACGTTGTGAACGGTTCGTTGGTGTATTTTTATGTCGTGTATACGGCGTCGTAACGTCAGTTTTTTTAAAATGTAGGCTACTATGACGCTGCGACTCAGGTGTACGAGTACGCCTGGGGCTCATCCTTCCATTTCTCCCGTTTTTACAAGGGGGAGCCATTCCACCAATCGATAGCCCGTCATGAACATTATCTCGCCGCGAAGATGCAACTCCGGGCCGGCATGCGCGTGCTCGATGTAGGGTGTGGTGTCGGCGGTCCCGCACGCGAGATTGCCAGGTTCACGGATGCAAACATTGTTGGTATCAACAACAACGAGTTCCAGGTTCAGCGCGCGAGACGGTATACGAAACGCGCCGGCCTGGACAAGCAAATCACGTATGTGAAGGGTGACTTTATGAAATTGGTGGAACAGTTTGGAGAGAATTCGTTTGATGCTGGTGAGCCATTTTGCGTTCTATGGCATCGTAGGTTGGATGCTGAGATAGAATTCAGTGTATGCCATCGAGGCCACTTGCCATGCACCCTCGTGGGAGGGGATTTACGGCGAGATTAAGAAGATACTGAAGCCAGGAGGTGTCGTAAGTGTTGGTTAGTGGTTGCTTGTGAGTGCGAGCTGATTGTATGGGTAGTTTGGTGTCTACGAGTGGTGCATGACCGACGATTGGGACCCGTCGATCGCCTCGCACAAGGAGCTCGCACACCAGATAGAAATTGGGGATGGTATTCCCGAGATGCGGTCGATAAGTGCATGCCGCAAGGCGTTTAAGGATGTTGGGTTCAAGATTGAACATGAGGAGGACCTTGCTGCGCGACCAGACCCTGTGACATGGTATTACCCTCTCGAGGGAGACCTAACCAAAGCGCAGACGCTGTGGGATCTGGTGTTGGTGTGGCGTACGAGCTGGAGCGGCAAGGCTGTGACGCACACGGGACTTCGGTTTTTGGAGATGGTGGGCCTCGTGCCCAAGGGAACATGGGAGGTGTGTGAGAGCCTCAAGGTCGCGGGGGACTCACTCGTCAAGGGTGGCCAGACCAAGGTGAGGCGAATATTGTTGTGTGTGTGTGTGTGCAAGGCAAGACTGACGCGACCGACAGCTGTTCACGCCCATGTACATGGTGATCTGTCGCAAGGAGTAGAGTAACCGTAGTATGCTAGCGTACATCTTACCTAATGGCATGGAATCTGAACCTTCGGGAGTTTCCGCAGCACTTTGAAGAAACGATGGAGGGAGATCCCAGGGTAAGCAAACCCAGGTTGCCCAAGGCATACACGGAAGAGCAGCTTGTATTTCTGCGCAGTCATATTGGAGGCTTTGAGACGCGTACCCGGGGTCATGTCAGGGGTGACGCTAAAAAATTCGCATTGGACAGAGCAAGCGAGTTCCTCCTTCGCTTCGGTCTCCCTCCAGATCTCCAAGGGGTCGACGAAGCTGAACCGCGATTCCGCGAGGTGAGTCGAGACGATCCCTCTCCGAGCAACAACCTCACCGTACTAGCAAATATACAACTGGTACAAGAACACCGTCGGGCGTGCCAGGCGCAAGCTCGAAGGCCGCACGAGGCCCAAAAAACTCTCTGACAAAGGTGCGTCCTTCCGTGCTCGTTTCGCAGCTGCTCACCGCCTGTTCTAGCATCGACGTCGGCCACCATCTCGTGGAGTCCAACGACGTCCTTTGCCTCGCCTTCGGATGCGCCAGATGCTCTGCACTCGCCTCCACAGCCACCGCAACCACAACCGCAACCGAAACCCCAGCCAGGCCCGTCCAGCCAACAGCAACTTCAATTCAATTTTCCATCCGCCGTGCCGGTGCCAGTGCAAGTTCCCTCCCAGAACACGATCACACTCAGTGTCACTTCCTCCGCACTCCGCGACGCCTTCATCAACCACGCGATCGACCCCCCTACGCTATCGTCACTTATCCAGTCCTATGTCCTCGCACACCCGTCCCCATCCCCGTTGACTCCCGTCGTACACGCCCTCTTTGACGCCGCCACGTCCCTTCTCGCCTCCACTCCGTCCGCCTCCTCATCAGCAACCGGCTCAACTTCGGCATCAACGACCAACACGGGGCACTCTCGCACCGACGTCCTTGTGACGCTCCTTCGCCGCTTCATGGATGCCTGTGCATTTTTCCCAACTACCCTCGTCCATGCGGACGTCTCTGGCCCTCTGACAGGCCCTCGCGCGCTCCAATCTGCGCTCCGCAAGTCTTCCGTCTGGGCACCCATCATTGCGAATGGCTATTCTGGAACCGGCGCGACAGTACACGGCTCGCTCTCGGACGAGATGGAGCGCATCAAGGTGGACCGACAGCGACGCAAAGATCATGTCCAGTGGGCACAGATTCACGCGGCTGCCATTGAGCTCGGCATCGTCGGCACTCCCAATAGAGCTCCAAATCCTACTGCCGCTATAAGCGTCTCCGTCGGTGTGGGTGTTGTCGGCACAAATGGCAGCACGCCCTATCACCCACGTCCAGGGCAAGGTCAAGACCTCGCGTACAACATCCCCTCACTACCGAGCACGGACACGTTTTCAGAAATGATGGTCCGGGATGCGGTGTGGGAGTCTGACGAAGTCGAGTGGGTCGCAGGAATCATCGTCTTGAGGGCGATTATCCGCACGGGGGGGATGAGTCGGAAAACGGAGTGGGAGCAGCTCTTGGGGGCTTATGAACGGCGGTGGAAGGAGATCAAGGATGAGGCGAGGCAGGCACTCGTCACGGTGGGTCTTGGTCCTTTTCGCTTTACTCTTATACTGTGTGTGCTGACCTATCTGAACAGGAAGTGTTGCTTGGTGCAAGAGATGACCTTGCACATTTAGACGATAAGCGTGTCGCATAGAGATATCGTCCTATTATATTTAACTGATTTGGAGCGTCATCGAAGAGTGTTCATGCACGATATGTACAGTGTTCCTTACCTCATGTTCATCATGTACTCCATCTATCTTGTCTTGCATTTTTCCGTCAAGTACTTGTGGCGTTCTGTGAAACGTCGTCATGGCGCGTGACACTTCGGTCCCGGTCTTGGCGTAATTTCGGGTTACTAGCGGCCCACCGATCGGCAAACGATCTGTCTCGACATGGTCACATAAAAACGCGCCAATGCCGCAAAACACCTACGTTCGATTCTTGAAAGCACTATGGGTGCTGGTGGTGCTTCCCCTGGTGCAGCTCAAGATCCTTCCTTGGCACATCTCATCGACCCGACAAGAAAGTGGTACAATAACAGACGGTAAGCAGCTTCACCAATCGAACGTTGTCATATTCACCCCCACTCATGCAGACTTATCCTCCTCAATGCCTGGATTGTCCTTCTGTACGTCCGAAACAATCCACACATATCCTCTAATTTCCTCACTTTCCTAAAAGTCTCATTACCTCGTCCACTACTGGCTACGATGGCAGTATGATGAATGGTTTGCAAAGTCTCTCACAGTGGGAGTCTGCGTTCAACCATCCGTCGGGTGGTAAACTCGGCTTGCTTAATGCCATACAGGTAAACCTTCCCCCATGTCCTACACCGACCATTACCGACCTGTGCAGAACGTTGGTGCATTGGCAGGGTATCCCTTTGCGCCATACCTGTCCGATGGCATCGGGCGTCGCCGAGCAGTCTGGTTTGGTGCCGCTATCATGTGTATTGCGACCGCCATTCAAACCGCTTCCCAATCCGTCGGCATGTTCATCGGTGCGCGTTTCTTGATCGGCTTTGGAAACACGTTTGCAGGCAAGTCCCGTGCTTGACTGATTCTATCTAACGCGTACTGATAAATAAATCATTATAGGGAATGCTGCACCCATGTTGGTCACTGAACTTTCGTATCCTACGTATCGTGCTCCCTTGACATCCCTCTACAACTGTCTTTGGTATACTGGCTCTATCATGTACGTATCTTTTTGTTCTCACTGCATATATCCTCACTCGCAGTCATCTTGACTATTGTTAGTGCTGCGTGGACGACATTCGGTTCGTTCAGGATCAACAATACATGGGCCTGGCGTTTGCCATCACTGCTCCAAGGTGTTCCATCTGTTATCCAGGTTCTGTTGGTTTTGTCTGCGCCCGAGTCACCCCGTTGGCTCGTAAGCAAAGGACGTGATGCCGAAGCTCTGAGCACGCTTGCCTATTACCACGCCGACGGGAATGAGTACGTGTTCACTCGGGGAGGGTGTTATTCATATGTATGTTGAACTCTTGCCAGACAAGACCCCGTCGTGCAATTCGAATTCAACGAAATCAAGGCGGCGATCGAGTTCGATCGGACCGTGGCAGCCAACGTCGGCTGGAAGGCACTGATCGCAACTCCAGGCAACCGGAAACGAATGCGCATCATAGTCGCGATCGCCTTCTTCTCGCAGTGGTCTGGCAACGGTATCACCTCGTACTACCTCTCCAAAGTGTTGAACCAGATCGGTATCACCAGTGCAAGCACCCAGCTCCTCATCAATGCCTTGCTCCAAATGTGGAGCTTCGTCGCCGGTTTCTACGCAGCATACACCCTCGACCGACACGGCCGTCGCGCCCTCATCCTCCCCTCGGCCTGTTTCATGATGCTGTTCTACATGGCCCAAGCGATCTGTTTTTCAGAGTACGCGCAGCATGGGACGCCCGCAGCGGGTCATGCGGTGATCGCGTTCATCTTCCTGTTTTCGGCGGCGTATGCGCTCGCGTTCACGCCGCTCGCCAATGCGTACACGGTCGAGATCATGCCGTTCAACCTCCGTGCCAAAGGCCTCTGCATCTTCAACTTTGTCGTCTCGCTGGCACTCATTTTTAACCAATACGTCAACCCGATCGCGTTGGACGCGTTGGGGTGGAAATACTACGTACGTTGTTGCATCGGATGTGTAGCGGGGGACACTGATGATCCTCCCTCATTAGCTCGTGTACGTGTGCTGGCTTGCATGTGAATGTGTATTCTTGTGGCTCTTTATCGTGGAGACCAAGAACCGGACGTTGGAGGAGACGGCGGCGCTATTTGATGGTGAAGATGCCATCCAGCGGATTATGCACCAGGCGGTGGTGCATGATATGTGCGAAGATGTATCGTTTGAAAAACGGTCGATGGGTCAACAGGATGCTTGACCTGCACCCGATCCGGATAGGTACCATTCTTGTTTTCCCACTCTTTTACCTTCTCTCTCACTGTCACTCATTCATTTCGTCGTTGACAACATCAATCATTACACACCATGATATTGGTCCGAACGGGTGAGCCATGGGCGCATGAGCATGCACAAACGACGTTTGTTAAGTGGTTTGATTTAATAACGACTGGTAGTTTGTCATCACAACAGCTAGGACGTAAGGTGTTGGTGTTGTAGAGTATGATTACATGACATGCTTCTTCACGTTATGATATGGTATTCAACAACGAACTCAAATTGATCAAGATACAAGCCATTCTACATTTACGCGATTAGGGTATTTACATTTTGGCAAGGTCAATCATACAGTTGTAGTCCCACAAATGACATCATGAATCAGGATGATTGCCATGCCTGGGACCATAACAGTAGAAAGTACCAAAAAAATCCTCACAAAGAGGGTAGAAAGTGGAAAAAATAGACCATGACAGTCCGAGAGTAGTCTGAATCGAGTTTCGCAATCAACAAGGACCGCGAGCCACGAAGTGAACTAAAGAGTGGGTACTCCCTCCTAAAACGACAATTCAGCCTTCTCCTCGTACGGGATACAATGGCAATTCCCGTGGATGAAACTACCATCGTAACACTGCAACCAGTGGAAAACAACGTAGTAAGGGTTGGTAGTATACCGTGCATGCGCCAACAAATGACAAGGTATGTGCCCGTAGCGCGTGAGAGCGCGGATGAAGAGTGCCGTGTATGCACTGCGATAAAGTAGGCCACAAAGGGAGTTCTGGCATGCGTAGAACTGGTATCCCCGGATACAAGGTTGGGTAGTCCCCAACGGTGATGCAAATGGTCAGCCGCGACACACTTCTTTCCACCAGGTAAACCGGATGGTCCGAAAACCCTCAGGTAAGTCAGGCATTCGCCCGCAACATAACCTGCGACTACGTTGTGCGTCCGAGAACGCAATCCCCGCGATAGAAAAGATTGAATTGCGTATAGTAGGAAGGAACCACCCACCCGGTCATCGCGACGCTTTTCAAAGTTAACCAATGCGCAAATGGCAACTGCGTTTCTGGTACGCCGCTTGGTCCATTAGGACGGGTCCCCGCTAGAGACGATCGAGGATGACGGAGATGCTCAGACCTTCCCGCTCAGGAGAATAGACACGTGCTGCACGCGTCTTGTGCGTAATGAGCTTCGTAGCTTTCGAGCTGTCATGGGTAAAGAAACAAAGTGGCGTGTGGTCGTCTTTTATATCGGAGAATGATTCCTGAGCGGAGTTTCGGTCATTGCCGATAGAGAGTGTGCTATTATATTAAGCTGCAGACACAATCTATGACAATCTGAAGAAATTGGAGCGCTTGTACATTATAATACAGCAAAACCAGTTTCGTTTTTGATGATACGGTATAAGTAGTACTACACAAAACCTGAAGCTTCGAAGTATACACAACGTAGAGAACGATTCTACTGCTGGAATATAAATCGATGAAATCGTGTCATGTCATAGTGGGGTGCAGGAACCGAAAGGAATCATAACGAGCAGCCAGATGCGCCAACTCAGACATCGTCTCCAGCGGTGTCACGCTTAGCTTTCTCGAGGACGTCATGTTTCCCGCTGACAGCTTCTCCAGCAGGCGGACCATGGTAATGTCGATGCGCACTCAACGCATACCAGAGCCAAGAAATTACAATCACACCCACGGTGATTATTGAAGCATAATTCATGTTTGTTGTCGAGACAGGAAGTTGTGTTGGCAATGAAAACACCACGGTGACGAAGAGCGTCCAGAGGGTACACCACACGTTCGCAAAAACTCCGAACCACCCATCGCCCATGTAGTACGGTCCTGGTTTGAACTTAACTTCTGGATGAGAATGGAAGATGCGTCGGAGAATGATGGGGATGATGTAGGAAAGATCCGAAGCTATGGCTGTCATAGCGAAGACGGCGTTGGCAGCGATGGGGCTGGCTAGGTCAAGTAATCCAGGGAGGATACTGACGGTGGCTGTCAACCAGACGGCTCGGAGTGGTGTTTGGGTAGAACTGCTGATGTGTCCAAAGTATCCACCATCAGGAAAGGCGTGGTCGCGACTAAGCGCGTAGATAGTGCGAGACACCGCTTGGGTACCCGTCTGGGCCACGGAAAATGCAGTCATGCATACAAAGACCCATAGGCCGACGGCAAGGCGTGTTCCCATTCGCAAGACCATGATAGCAAGGAATGCAGACCCTGATGGACCGGGAAGGTCGGCATATGACCCTGAGCAAACAACGAGGGTGATATTAAGGATCCAACCAGAAATTGCAGTACCGATCGTTGCAATGATGATGGCTGCAGGAGCAGTATAAGCAGGACGACGGAGCTCTTCGGAGATATGAGCTGTGGCGTCGTATCCTGTCATGGTCCATTGTACACTTAACAGCCCAAGCAAAAAACTGATACCGTTGTTCCAGCCTCCAGTTCCGTTAATAAGCCCTTCTGAACCGAAAACATAGGATGCACTATGCATGTCGGATCGAGGGGTCATTGCAAGAAGCACAATGACGACCAGGAAGGTGGCACCCAAGTTGACGAAGATAAACGATGTAGTGGAATAACCGAGTTGTCGAGTTTTGATCGAGTTGAGTGTGCCGTGGATGAGCAATAGCCCGCTAGTGAGTCCCACGACTTTCCCGGCAGTGATTGTATATGCTCCGTGGGTAGATACTGATACCGCAGCCAGTATCATGTTTGCAAGTCCAAATTCGGTAGACGATAAGCCGACGGTTTGACCTAGAAGATTAAGCCACCCCACGATCCATCCCACCTATAGATAAGTATAGCTTAACATGCAACGATTTTGACGAGAAATGTGGGACAAACCCTTGCACGATATTTTTTAGGGCACAAACGAGCAGAAGCACCGTAAAGCCCACCGCATGTTGGATATGCGCTAACAACCTCTGAAATACTGCTTGCCAAAGCGAGGCAGTTTATTGCACCAAGGAACCAACACCAGGTAACGGATGCAGGACCTCCAAGAAGCCAAGGCGTATTGAACGTGCTGGCGATGCTGGAGCACACGCCCATGATGCTAAAAGCGAAGCTTACTGTGGCGAGGTTGGAGAACTCGCGACGGAAGGAGGGGACATAACCCAAGGCTCGTAGTTCTGCGTCATCATCGTCCAGCTGTGAGTTTGTGCTGCGCTTGGAGAGGGGCATGATGGTGAGTTTGAGACAACTTCCGGGTCATCTATGGTGATAAGCCACCTATATCGGACTGACGAAGCGTCCCACGTTCACGTCGCTGATGGTATCTCGGGAATATTATCGACTAATCAATACATGAGCGGTACATTCAGAGCCCATTGACAGAGTCCTCATGTACATGGTCATGCCAGTCAATGTTCGGTCCCGTTGATTGACCCACCGTAATAGCTCAAGACTGTTATGGCGGCCGCGGAGTGTGTTTCTCGGTTAGAGATTTTGTAACGTACGTGTATCGGAGGTGTTCTGCGATGCTACGATGCTGAGATTTTGAGGTTATTTATTACTAGCGATGCCCACATGCGCGTGTCAGTTTCCTCCGCCTCGCGTGGCCCTTTTTGCCAGACTTCCGGAACAGCGCCCGGAATATCTTTTTCTTCATAGATGTGTTTGGAGTCGAACAGCAACTTCTAAAAAAAATCGCCAATTGTTTTGCGTTGCCTGGGTCCCAGAAGTACTGGCTCTGAAATTTTTATAGGTCTAAACCTTCGCTCCGACTCTCGATTGTTTACCACTTTCAAGGCAGCATGACTTGAAGGGTCAATTGTTTCCAGACTATCGGTTCCTGGCCATTATCATGGGACAGATTCCGTGTGCTCAAGTCCGCGGAGCATTTGGATCTTCTATCGCGCATGCCCTCGGACTACGTGGGATAATTAGGTTCAAAGCCAAGTTCAAACTCCTTACAGTTTTACATGACAAGTATAGGAAACTTGGCGCCGGTACATATCAGCAATATTGAACCGGTAACTAGGTTCTATTGCTCTAATGTATCTCAACAGTCAACCTTCTGCCGTTGTACACAGTCCACTCGTGATAGATTATCACATTCAAGTTTCACCTGGCTTGTGTCATGCACGAGCAGTGTTTCGTTGTGTGCGATCCGCTTCTGTTGATAGTCGAAAGCTCACCCGTCTCATTACCCGCTCGGGCCGCTCCGTTCAGGAGGTCTGACGAGGCTAGGCTTCATGCAGGAGATCAGCCTATGCTCGTGCCACACGCCTTCTAAGATGTTGCACCAGAGCGCCGGGCCGGCGTGGAACCCGATATCAAGATTGGCGAGTTATATGTCGGAATCCGGTATGACTGGTGGGATGGCAAACCAGCCTCGCGTGTGCAAAATTCAGATTGTCGGTGGGTAACGGGGTGCATTATGACCACTTGTCAAGCGCTCTAGCGCCTCGCGTTCTTACAGCCTTTGCTCAGGAGCATGCAGTGACAGTCGTTTGAAACTGTCCCTCGCTATAAGCAACAGAGGGGACGTTCAAACTACTGCAAGATGCTGTCGCATGTTGGCTGTCCGGTCTGCGTCACGGGTTAAACCATACCTCACCTCATGCACACATTGTGCCATGTCCTAAACTTGGCATAGGTCCATAATCTCCACGCCGACTTTCACCTCGATTTCAACCTTGACGTCAACGCAGAACCCGTGGTATGTTAGTGATTAGGATGGACGAAAGCGAACACTGGAAATCGTTTCCAGCGAAGGAGTGATCGAGACGGTGCACTGGACCTCCCTCCGCAAATAGCTGCCTTGCCTCCGAGTGATATTTATATGGTGGATCAATTTAACTCGGATGTAACCTGTCTACTTGCAGTGCGACTTCTTGATAACTGGAAAGGCTATGGCATCCATTTCACACCGAGCTCGGAGAATTCATTTACGCCTCAAGGATGCCCCGATCCGGGACTCTGACTTGTTTGCTACACAACGTATTTAATAATTCATATCGTCTCTCATTTGAGCGAGCGACATAGTTGATAAAATTTGCGTGACCTTGAAATGAACCTGTCCGTATCCACATGCGAGAACTAGGAATACAAACAGTCTAATTTCTTGTTGGCGAAGAACTAAGGCGTAAAAAAAAAGAGACAAAAGCAATGCGGTGAACATGGAGACATGAATGTGATTGTGGTTGTATGTGCATGCGAGGAAAGGAAATTTTTGGAAAAGGAAAAGGATGCGTGAGTATCATGATCACGGTCGGTCAACGTTTGAACCGCTTTGAATCGTTACCTTCCTTATTGTCCGACCAGCGGTGTGCGCTGGCATTGTGTTGCTGTTGCTGCTGTTGAGCGAGGCCCATGCCTTGGATCGGTGAACGTGTGGATGTCGATGAACCCGCCCTGAGACATGCTAAGCAAACACGAAATAAGGTCAAATCCAACCACGCACTGCATGGCGTCTACAGTGCGCTTCAGCGCATTACTTGTCGGTCCATTTTGTGGCGTGTTTGAACTCGTCCGCACACAGGCTGGCAGCATGGGCCTGGCGGTGTGTTGCTGCTGCGCTGCCGGTTTCTAGCAGGCCAAACCAGAAAAACAGGCAAAAATAATCGCACGTATAGGTGACGCATGCCAGTCAGCGAAGTGTTACCACCCACGTAGAGAAATAGGCGTACCGAGCCAGGCGGGAAATCGAACCCACCAACGGAGGTCGCCACGGGTCGTTTAATGTCCTGCGCTGGAGGCCTTGGGCGTGTACTCGACGTGCTCGGCGTGGATGCGGATGCATCGCTAGCTGTTGGTCCACTACGGCACTGTGGCTGTCCCTGCCCTCCGTTCCCGGGGGATGGTCTCGCAACAGGCTGAATTCGCGATTCGTTCCGCATGCTCGAATCGGATGGACCGGAAGACGCGCTCGTCTCGTTCCCAGTGCAATCACGTACCTGATGATGAGGCTTTGGCTGAGGCAGAGGCAGAGGCGGTATTTCAAGCGATTCCGCCCCCCTCTCGAGCACAGACGCGTCCATCACACTCACGCCGCCCACACCTTCGTCAAAGTCGATTGGCCGTCCAAGGTCACCTTCGCCGAGATCGACCGTGGCAAAGAATGCATCCTCTTGGGTGCTGAGCGGGAACGCGTCGTCATCTTCGCCGACAACTTGACGATTATCCTCAGCGGGGTCGTCCGTTATGTCTGTGGACCCCGCACGGGCCGGGAGGGGTACTGGCATTGACTCGGTAAAAGATACACTGGGGCGTTCTGAGGTGCTGCGCATTCGAGCGAGTGGCGAAGTCGCAATGGGCCTCGGAGGAGGAGCCCTTGGAGGTGGGGGGCGTTGGGCCTGCATGGGCGTTTGGATCGGTGTCGCAAGTCCGTTGAGTTTCGTGGCATCTACAGGGGGTGGACCGCGGGTGGCAGGGACGTCGATCGTGCCCGACCCCGATCCCAATCCTGAGGTTGTTGTGTGTGCCTGGGGGCGCGGAGGGGCTCCATGGGGTGGCGTAGTGGAGGCCCGAGCTGGGGTTTGAACTTGAGCTTGCTGGGCAGCAGCAGCCATCTCTTGACGCAGGTGTCGTGGTACATACGCGATAGGTGTCTCGGGGACGTGGCCACCATGTTCTACCTTGACACGAGGTGCTTCATGTCCGGTGGATAATAGCGGGATTTCTGCCTGCCCATGAGGTGCTGGCGCTGGAGCATCCGGTACACGTTCCTGAAACTCTGGGCGACGATACAGCTCGCTTTTGTCAAACTTGGCCTGATAGGCAGGAGTAGTGAGTATAGACATCTCGGCACAGATGGATGGTAAACACACCGGAGGAACCTTGATCTTGACGACTTCCTGTGCATATGACTTGTCGTACAAACAATTTCCCAGTAAATTTCCGAAATTTCGAAGGGTCCGTTTGAGCGCGTCCGTAATTGCCTCCTTCTTGCACTAGAAAAACATCCAGGGGGGGTACATCACATACCGATCTCTCGACCCCAAACCAGGATAGACCGAAATGAAATGTAACCACAAACTTACCTTGTCCAATGCGGCGGCCTTGCTCTTGGCATTTTCCAGCATCCCATACCCAACATCCTCGTGATACGTACCATCCCTGAGCGTTACACGTACGATCGCGGTTACCCCGACATTGAATCTTTTCGACTCCTCGATATAATCCACGAAATCTGTCGCGATGTTTACGACGCTGGAACTCCAGCCATTGAACCCAAACACCTCGTTGGCGAGGTTAATGATCTTCCACCCTTCGGCGTAGGTGAGCTTCGGACCGCCAGCAGGGCCGGGCCGTTGACTGATGTATTCGGGACCAAGTTTTTTGTTGAGTTTGGCTTGGAGGGTGGCAATTTGTTTTGCGGTGGTGCTGTCTTCGGAAAGCGGGGTGAAAGTAAACTGCGAATGCGACAAGGGTGAAGGGGAGGTGAAGGGCGGTGGTAAAGAAGGTCCCGGTGTGCCATGCGCGCGGGGGTTAAAAGACATGGCACCGCTAGTGACGATGGTGGGCGTGGCGGGATGATCGGGGACGTTGTTGAACGCGTTGAGGAGGTGCCCGCTGAACGCGCCTGCCATTAGGAGCCAAGGCTGTTGCAATTATGTAAGTAGTAGCCGGTCTCATATAAATAAGTGAATTCGAACCATTTTTGTTTCTTTCCTCATCCCATGACAGCTCGAAAGCCGCAAGGCTCATCACGCACTAGATGTCGATTCATTCGCGTCTCTCTTTATGAGCGGGCAAGGTCTGAGCGTCGTCATCCTCGATTGCTTCTTACTGGAGCCAGTCCTAATCGGACTGCGCGACGTACCAGAAATCCCGTCCCGGTGTACAACGGTCGACGTTGAAACAGCGTCGCGTTGACTGGGTGGGTGCTTCTTTGCCATTCTACCCTCGTCGGTATTCTCTATCGCGGCGACAGTGTCCTCTTTGGACGCACGACGTTGGCCGTCGGATTAGTGGACAACCATTTATTGCATGTGATTTACGGTGTTTGAGAGGTATGCTGCATTAATGATCTAGCAGTGCCACGGTGTTCTCTCCGGACCACGAAGTCCACCACATCGAGACTCACCGGCCTCTCGGGGATTACTACTGGTCCCGGTTGCATGCATAGACTTACTATGCATGGGGACGAGGGGAAACCTAGGACACCTTGATCTACACCACGTTGCTTTGTCTGCCGTAGAGGAGATCAGCCGATGTGTTGCCTTGGTTGAGAGCATGCCGCTCTTGAGTTATATTTGTGGCTCGCGGTCCTTGTCGACCGTGAAACTCAATTCAGACTACTCTTGGGCTGTCATTACAATTTTTTCCCTTCTTCCCTCCTTATGCGAGGATAGCCATGCATATATTATTTATACAGATCTAGCTGGTTTATTGTATGACAAGTTTTTCGAGATGTATTTGATGATACGCCTCACCAATGATTGGTCACATCAACTCCAACCGAGACTGCCATAGTGATTGATTTGAATGTTGATTTAGTAACTGTGGATGACGGCGCAGGATTATAAAAAGAAAAAAAAAAATAGAGGAGAAACATTGCAAAGGGGACTAATCAAAGTATCGAAGTCAGATCAAACATTCTTTTGATCCAGTGACCGTTTTTCGTCTTCGCGTGCGTCATGCGTCACTGCCATATGCGTAATCTGATTGATAGCATCTTCACCATCAAAGAGCGCCGCGGTCTCCTCCAGCGTCCGGTTCTTGGTCTCTATGATGAAGAACCACAAAAAGACAAACTCGCATGCAAGCCAGCACACATAGACGAGCTGATTGAAGGAGGATGATCAATACTCAGTCAGCCTCCCACGGAAGTGATGCGACGTACATAGTATTTCCACCCCAATGCGTCCAACGCGACCGGGTTGACATACTGGTTAAAGATGAGCGCAAGCGAGACGACAAAGTTGAAGAAACAGAGCCCCTTGGCGCGGAGGTTGAATGGCAAGATCTCGACTGTGTATGAAATAACGAGCGGACTAAAGGCAAGCGCGTACGCCGCCGAAAACAGAAAAATGAATGCAATCACCGCATGACCTGCTGCGGCCGTCCCATGCTGTGCATACTCCGAAAAACAGATCGCCTGGGCCATATAAAATAACGTCATCAAGCCGGCTGAGACCAGAAAGAGGAATCGACGCCCAAGGCGGTTAACACTGTAAGATGCATAGAGAGCGGCGGCAAAGCTCCACATTTGAAGCAGGGCATTGATGAGTAACTGGGTACTTGAACTGGTGATCCCAATCTGGTTCAAAACCTTGGAGAGGTAGTACGATAAGAGACCGTTGCCGGACCACTGTGAAAAAAAGGCCAGCGCGATAATAACGCGCATTCGTTTCCGGTTTCCAGGGGTTGCAATCAGCGCCTTCCAGCCAACGTTGGCTGCCACGGTCCGATCGAACTCGATCGCCGCCTTGATTTCGTTGAATTCGAATTGTACGACAGGGTCTTGTCTGGCGACAGATCAGCATATGGGTAACACTCCACGAGTGAGCACATACTCATTTCCGTCGGCATGGTAATAGGCAAGCATCCTCAGAGCATCCTCATCGCGTCCCTTGCCTACTAGCCAACGGGGTGACTCAGGTGCAAACAGAACCAACAGAACCTGGATAACAGACGGAACTCCCTGAACCAACGATGGCAAACGCCAGGCCCATGTATTGTTGAGTCTGAATGAACCATATGTCGTCCATGCTGCACTGATAGGAGTAAAATGATCGTGAGTGGGTACATCAAGTAGAAGAAAAGGACACGTGCATGATAGAGCCAGAATACCATAAGGAGTTGTAGAGGGAGGTCAAGGGAGCACGATACGTAGGGTATGACAGCTCGGTAACCAACATGGGAGCGGCATTGGCTGCAATTTGAATCCATTCCTCAGCACGCGAGGGCAGACGAACCATTTACGACACTTGCCTGCGAACGTGTTCCCAAAGCCTATCAAGAAACGGGCACCAATAAACATGCCGACGGATTGGGAAGCAGTTTGAAGGGCGGTCGCAATACACATGATAGCGGCCCCAAACCAGACCGCTCGACGACGGCCGATTCCATCGGACAGGTATGGTGCAAAGGGATAACCTGCTAATGCACCAATGTTCTACGCAAGTCAGCAATAGTCAGTGATGACGTGAGGAGTCTCACCTGTATGGCATTAAGCAGGCCGAGTGTGCCACCCGACGGATGGTTGAACGCAGACTCCCACTGTGAGAGACTTTGCAGACCATTCATCATACTGCCATCGTAGCCAGTGGTGGAAGAGGTAATGAGACTACCAGGAAAGTGAGGAAATTAGAGGACATGGGTGGATTGTTCGGACATACAGAAGGACAATCCAAGCATTGAGGACAATAAGTCTGTACGACTAATGGTGAATACGATAAAGTACGAACGGCGAAAGTTGGTTACCGTCTGTTATTGTACCACTTTCTTGTCGGGTCGATGAGATGTGCCAAGGATGGTTCTTGAACCACAGCAGAGGGACCACCACCAGCGCCCATACTCGTCGTGCAAAACCGGATATAAAGAAGAGGGTCGCATTTTACTAGTACATGTTGCAGATTTTATAGTGGTGCCTAACGTTACAGTTAGCTTGATTGGCAAACGCCCGATCACTTACATAATTGAGCGGAACTACAACGTTCAAACAAGTTCCATTTTCTGATACAAAAGTCGAAACCTACACATTATAGTATCCGCTATAACTCCCTACTCCCTCAGTCATGTCACTCTACAATTCGGTGCGCTCCTTTTTTCTATATATTCTGTGCTCTGAAATTAATGTTCATGATAATGGCAGAGTCAGAACCCGTACACTTCCTCTTCATCTGCCTCTACGTTCTCGCTAGCCTATATCTACACATGTCAAACGCTATCGACAAGCCAAAAGTCGGCTCGGGGCTGTTACGATATTTGGATTTACGCACTTCAAAAGTGGGAATAGTTTCGAGAGATAGCGATACACAGCAAAGTTGGTCGACATATTTTGACCATTCCCCAATAGCTCACACACAGATTTTCTTAGCCCTTCTCAAGAAAGTCCTCGATCCTGCTAAAATGGATCTGTCTGGGCGAAAGTCATGCCTCATGGGCACACGTCGGAAGATCATCGACTCTATTCTTGATTGGGTCGACGACTTATCCTCTCACACCAACATCCACTGGCTGTGCGGTGACGAAGGCCTGGGTAAGAGCGCTATAGCCCAATCCGTTGCCGAGGAGCGTTCTGTTACCGAAAAACCTCGAGGACTGCGCATTACGTACCTGTTCTTTGACAGGAACGACCCCACCTCCAGTCATCCTCGCCTCGTCATCCGCACCATCGCTTATAAACTCGCCATCAACAACTCAATTATCCGAGTTGCTATTCTTAAAGCTATCAAGCAGAATCCTATGATAGCCACTGAATCCCTTGATATCCAGTTCACAAAACTTCTCCATGAGCTTTTGCTCGCATGCCAACTCAAACTCAGTTCCCCTCTCCTCGTCATTCTTGATGCTCTCGATAAATGTGGAGACTACAGCACTCGTAGGGTACTCGTGAACCTTATAGCGAAACGCTTCACCGAGCTTCCTCCTCCGCTCAAATTTCTCATTACCAGTCGTGCCGAATCGGACATCGTAAAGTCATTTATAACATCTACAAATATTCATCGTATCAATCGGGTCGAACTTCTGCCATCCACAGAGGATGTGCTCAAATTCTTATACAACCGCATGCCTGGAATTCGTGAGACCCGCCCCTCGAGTCGGCTACGAGTCGAGTGGCCGGGAAGTCCAACTATGCTTAAACTCTCACGTTACATGGAGGGGGTCTTCATTTTGGCGACAACGGTGGCATCCTTCGTTGAAAATCCTTTCCATCCACAAATCAGCCTTGAATATCTGCTGTTGTCGGACAGTACCAGCAGCATTGAAAGGCTTGATAGCCTATTTGCTACTGTTGTGGAGTCGGCTGGTGAATGGAAGGATCCTAGCTTTGTTGACGAGTTCCGCGCTATTGTCGGTGCTGTCGTTGTTGGACAAGCACCAATGACTGTCCTAGTTATTGATCAACTTTTAGGATTAAAACGCTCGTCATCCAAGATCCTTTCATCTCTTTGATTTGTCCTTCAGTACAGTGAAGATCGACCCATCAGGACCCTCCATGCATCTGTTACGGACTATCTCACGAACCCGAGACGGTCTGGGAAGAAGCCTTGGTTCATCGATATATTGGATCGCCACCAATTTCTCGTCCATTGCTGCTTGCGCCTCATGACGGAGAAACTGCGATTCAACATATGCGATCTTGAAACATCTCATTTGTTAAATGAGGATATACCTGGCCTACGTCAACGCGTTCAAAACTCCATTCCAGATTCCCTTACATACGCTTGTCAGTATTTCGCGGCTGATATACAGCTCTCGAACATCAAGCCGTCCGAGTTCGACGGACTTTCCAATATCGACTGGTTCATGCGTTCTCGATTGCTCTTTTGGGTAGAGGCACTCAGTCTTGTGGGTGAAGACAAGGCGGCAATACCAGCGATGGAAACACTCGGGGAATGGTATCGGGTGAGTCGATCTCTCCTGTCAGATATTCTATAAATTGACGATGAAATAGAACAGTAACGAGGAGTTGGCTGATCTCGCATACGAGGCCGTCAAGTTCATGGCCGTATTTCGAGGAATAATTTCTCAGAGCACACCCCACTTGTATGTCTCTGCAGTGCCAATGTGGCCACAGAGTTCACATATTCGACGCATATATGGTGACAAATTCACGGAGATAATTCGAAAGAAAGGTGGCGGTGTCGATTTCTTGCCATCTTTGCAGTGTATTATGAGAGGACACACTAGTCGGGTTACATCAGTTGGGTTTTCACCTGATGGAAAGCGCGTCGTCTCCGGGTCTCTCGACACCACTGTGCGGGTTTGGGATGCCGAGACAGGGTCCATCGTAGCTGGTCCCTTCAAGGGACACACTAATCTGGTCACATCGGTCGGGTTTTCACCTGAAGGAAAACGCATCGTCTCCGGGTCTTCCGATAATTCAGTGCGGATCTGGGATGCCGAGACAGGGTCTCTCGTAGTTGGGCCGTTCAAGGGACACACTTCTTTGGTCAGTTCAGTCAGGTTTTCTCCTGATGGAAAGCGTATCGTCTCCGGGTCAAACGATAACACCGTGCAGATATGGGATGCCGAGACAGGATCTGTCGTCGCAGGGCCCTTCGAAGGATATTCTTTGGTCACGTCAGTCGGGTTTTCACCTGATGGAAAACGCGTCGTCTCCGGGTCATTCGACAACACGGTGTGGATTTGGGACGTCGAGACAGGGTCTGTCGCAGCTGGCCCCTTCAAGGGACATACTTCTTCGGTCACATCGGTCGGGTTTTCATCTGATGGAAAGTGCGTCGTCTCCGGCTCTTACGACAATACAGTGCGGATTTGGGACGCCGAGACGGGGTCTGTCGTCGCTGGGCCCTTCGAGGGACACACTGGTACGGTCAGATCGGTCGGGTTTTCACCTGAAGGAAAGCGCTCGTCTCCGGGTCCTACGACAATACACTGCGGATCTGGGATGCCGAGACAGGGTCTATCGTAGCTGGGCCCTTTGTGGGACACACTTCCTCGGTCACCTCAGCCGAATTTTCACCTGATGGAAAGCGCGTCGTCTCTGGGTCTGAGGACAACACAGTGGGCATTTGGCATGCTGAGAGTGGCCCTGTCGTAGCTGAGCCCTTTGAAGGACACACTGAAGAAGTCACATCAGCTGGGTTTTAACCTGATGGAAAATGGGTCGTCTCCGGGTCTCGCGACAACACAGTGCGAATTTGGAATGCCGAGACAGGGTCTGTCATAGCTGGGCCTTTTAAGGGACACTTCGGTAGTCAGTTCGGTCGGGTTTTCACCTAATGGAAAGCGCGTCGTCTCTGGATCTTTCGACAACACAGTGCGGGTTTGGGATGCCGAGACAGGGTCTATCGTAGCTGGGCCCTTCAAAGGGCACGTTTCTTTGGTCACCTCAGCCGAATTTTCACCTGATGGAAAGCGCGTCGTCTCCGGGTCTTCCGACGAGACCGTACGAATTTGGGATGCCGAGACAGGATCTGTCGTAGCTGGGCCCTTCAAGGGACACACTGAAGAGGTCACATCAGTCGCGTTCTCACCTGATGGAATCCGGGTCGTCTCCGGGTCTCGCGACAACACAGTGCGAATTTGGAATGCTGAGACAGGGTCTGTCACAGCTGGGCCTTTCAAGGGACATACTTCTATGGTCACTTCGGTCGGGTTTTCACCTAATGGAAAGTGCGTGGTTTCCGGATCTTTCGACCACACGATGCGGATCTGGGATGCCGAGACAGGCTCTGTCGTCGCCGGGCCTTTTGAAGGACACACTGGATCAGTCGATTCAGTCGAATTTTCACCCGATGGAAGGCATGTCGTCGCCGGGCCTTTTGAAGGACACACTGGATCAGTCAATTCAGTCGAATTTTCACCCGATGGAAGGCATGTCGTTTCCGCTTCTTCCGACCACACAGTACGGATTTGGGACACCGAGACAGGGTCTATTGCCGCTGGGCTCTTCAAGGGACACAATTTTTGCTTCACATCAGTTAGGTTTTCACCTGATGGAAAGCGTCTCGTCTCCGGGTCTTCCGACAACACAGTGCAGATTTGGGATGCCGAGACAGATGCAAAGCACGTGGTCTCCGAGTCCGGACCTGGCAAGAAGGGTGTGCGGATTGGGAATGCCGAGGCAAGATCTGCTCGGCTTCTCAAAGGGCTCGCGCCTTTAGTCAGATCAATCAGGTTCTCACCTCACGGAAAGCGCGTCGTTGTCCACGATCCTCAAGGTCCGGTGCCTTTACCACCCGTCTTCGATCACTACAATCCATGTTCATGGACGCTCCACGCTGATGGCTGGCTGCGAAGTACATCTGGTGCCCTCGTCCTTTGGATACCACACTACTACCCGAAGTCTGGTGTCTGCATACCTCCACTAACCGTGGTTATTCACGCCGGTGTTCCAATATCACAATTTGATATTCGTCGTTTTGTGCATGGGGAACGATGGACGGAGTGTTTTGATGGTACACTCGACCACTATGAGTGTTTGTAATGTGTATCATGTATTTTATGTGAATATCTGCGCTACCGACCATAAGTAAGAACACTGAGGCCTGAAAGATTTTGTGATGTTGCTTGATCCCAATTGATATCAATAAACCCTAACCCAGCTGCGGAACGGTGAAATTACCAAATACTTTTTAGTCAAAAATTTGTTTCCCGTCTTACATGGCTACCAAAGCCATCAAGCACTTCAGGCTTCGGGAGCTTGCAAAACGCCCACCACCTGTCCCCGTTCTCAAGCCCACCCCAAGCAGCTCGCCCTTTGACTTTACCAAGTTTAACTTTTCGCAGCCGACGCGCGTCGAGGTCGAATCGTTGGCCAACATCCTCCCAAAGCGGGCAAACCCGTTCATCCCCACCAAGAACGCAGAGACGGGTCGATGGGCACCACCAAAGTACTCTTTGCGCCAGCAGGCGGACCTCATCAAGAAAGCCCGCGCGTCGGGTACCTTGGCACTTCTCCCGCCTGCGCCAAAGACTTCCGCCGCACACCTTGCAGCCGTTTCGTTTGCCAAGGCACAACCTGTATATAAAAAGCCCGAAGCGCAAGTTGGATCCCAGGGCCAGACTGCAGGGGACGTCAATGGCTGGGGCCAGTCCATCGAATGGGTCGGCGAAGTGAAGGAGCGCAAGGTGCCCGGAGCGGAGATTGGCAATAGGCTTTACGCCAGCAAGAAGCGTATGTTCAAGGGCCACAAGTGGGAGCGGATTGCAGAGAAGAAGGCGATAAAACGAACGATGCTCATGCGCGACATGGCGAAACGAATCCAGCGTTACAAGCAGGCAAGTATCTTTTATGGTCTCTTCTGTAGTGTCCTCATCGATTCGCCGGTGCAGTATTACAAGCGGAAGCGACCGAATCCGCTCAAGCCTTCGAAGACGTCTGGCGGGAGACTTCCGTTCTAGACATTATATATGCTGCGTCTGTAATTGGATCGGCTATTGTGTGCCCTTGTCATTACAAGGGACGTCTCTCCTGACCTGGGCTTGATTTATTGACCGTGTGTCGCTTCGATTGGCCACCCGTCACACTTCGAGAAAATGATACGTCGGCACACAATTAGCCTCACGCTTTCCTGATCACCTTGATCTTGATCGGTCTCATTTTCGTCGCTGAGACCTCGGAGAACCTCCGGGGCGCGACGTGTGACATGACATGTGAAGCTTTGAAGCTTGATTCAAAACAACTCGGTCATCGACCATCCAAGACAACGTTGTCAGAACAATCTAGCAATCCGTCATGTCCGCGGGTCGCGTTTGTACAGCAGTGCTACTTCACCGGATGTCGAACAAAGGAAGGAAAACGTGGGTCTAGAAACGGCGTGGACGGGACTGACGTGGGTATACACCCGCATTTTCTCCAGTCGGAAAATGTCAATGTGTTTCAAGTCTCTCACCATCGTGACGATAAGGATATAGAGGCCGGCCGGGGGGCGGTGAGTTGACGTGTTAAAGTTTGCCGTACATGCTGCTCCTCGAATTCTTGTCTGTAAGCTGTTGTAAAAAAAAGGGGCTATGCTTCGGCGCGTGCATTGTGCGGCAGAGGGGGAGGAAGTGACGTCATGTACGAGCATAGTTGAATGCACGGCCTGCCAACGGCGTCGGAGGCTTACTGATCGGGAGTCGCACATAAAAAGAAAAGACCCTATGTTACAAGTTTAGCACCCAAGTCCGCTTCGAGTCCCCAGGCTCGTCTCTTGGGTGCGAACGTCCATGGTCCCCCTCTCCTTCTAGCGTTCCCGGGACCCACCTCATTGACGTCCGCAATTTTCCTGTGCATGAACCCTTTGACGCCAACGAGTCCACTGCCGTACGGAATTTGACTAAACTATAATAGCTTCGGCTCTCGAAACGTGCCCGCCCTCAGATACTACTGGCGCTCCTTTCATGTTGACTTCCACGATGGAACACCCGTCTCGCGACCAGACGCCATTGCGCTCGTTCCCCTTCCAGGTATCCCCTCCTACTTCAGTCACGTTTGAAACGTGCCCACTCATCCTCATATGCCAGGCTCGCGCGCTTCATTTCTTCAAGAAATTTGCCCTACGTACACGAGGCAACGGCAGAATGCCGAGAAGCACCGTCTCCCCTGTCGCCTTACCCACCCAAGACTTTCAGCGCGCTCACTCCTCCGTAGACCTCTTGCGCAAGCCAGACATCTCTATACAAGTCGGCCCTAGTCTCATGGACACTGATGACTCGTCTCAGGACGCTTCTCCGAGTGGGAGTTCCCCCCGCTTACGATCTAGACGGCACTCCGCTTGGGATTATTTGCACACTCCGCCCATTCAGCCTACCTTTACTTGTCGCGGCGTTGTACCATCGGGGAATGCACCCCTCGCCGATGACTCGGGAGATGCACCTACTCCAGCTGCTTTGTCCTCGCGGTCTAACGAATCCCTTGATGCTGTCGTACAGCCTTCCCGATCTCCTGTGTCGAATCCGGAGGTATTTCCACAGGCCAATATTGCTCCAGAACCCAAGCCTGACGAGGCAGCTGTACAAAACACGTTGAATGATGACATACCACGACCTTTGGGGGATGCCCTCCCCCGTGACGCCACTCTCACGACTCCGTTCACCGGCATCGCACCATCGGCCTTGAATGATCTCTCGAGGCCCAAGTCAGCTCCTGCGCTCGAGGATTCCACGGAAGGCATCCCGAAGCGTCCCGCGTTGTTGCCTCGCCATAGTGCACCCCATTCTCCGCCAGTCCGTCTCGCAACGCAACATGGACTCCGGTTGTCCCCGTCGATAGTTGCAAGACAGCCTCTGCCTTTACTCAAATTACCTGCACTGCCTCCGCCTACGCAAGACACGCAGCCAAGGCAGAAGGTGCCCCTGCGAAGCATGCCTTCATTGTCGAGGCACGGTCGTAGTAATGCCGATCGTCAAGCAGACCACGAGACTGCGACGCTTGAGGAATCAGATGAAGATGGTGATGGTAACGAAGCGGACGAAGACGAAGAACCGACAGACGCCTTGAGCATTCATCAGAGTGATGAAGATGATGAAGATGACCCGCCCAGTGCTGGCCCATCGGGCACCCATGGTTTCAAGAGTTTACAGAAACGACGCATGAGGGATGACGACTCTGCTGGCGAGCATCCCATTTCTCCCACTTTGGCCAAGAGCGAGTTTGCTGGCCCAAATTTCGCCGGTTATATTTGTTCCACGACCTACGTCAACAACATTCATTTAGCGACAACGTCTACTTCTCCGGCGGTGTATCCGTTTTCTCCCACTATACCTGATACCCGGGATGTTGAGCAGGATCCTGACCTCCCGATATCTGGTCGGCCGGAACGCAAGCCGAGTCTGTACAGAGTCACCTCGCGAAGCATGATCAACCTTGGATCGACTCGGCGTGGTGAGCGAGGGCCACGGCATCCCAAATCGAGGGAAACGATCGGGTCTGCTGCAGGACAGACTGCCGAAACGCACGCGGAATCAGAGGAGAGTGAGACGGAGGCAGTGATTGGACGACTGCTCCGGCGCACATCCATGCCTAGCTTCCACCCGACGTCGGAACCTCCGCCGTATCCCACGTTCGATCCACGTCCAAAAGTCATGCCGCTTGAGGATGAGGGACGAGAGCCGCTACCACCTTACAGCAATTCCCTGTATCTGATCGGCATTATGCCCCGTAAGATGGAGTTCAGCTCGCCGGGTGTCCAGGCCAAGGACCGCAAGTGGAGACGGGTGGTGTGCGAGCTGGAAGGGACTGCGTTTCGGGTGTACAAGTGCCCGCCTGGAGCGAGTGGTGCGGGTGTAATAGGAGACTGGTGGGAGAAGCGAGTAGGCGTTGGCGATGTGGCTTGTCCGACTCCACCTCGGACACGAAAAAAGGAAGAGGAGACCGAAAGGTCTGCAAAGGTAGAGATCAACGAACCCCACAGGGAACGGACTGAATCGCAGTCTTCAACGCCTCGGCATGCAAAACGCATCTCGGGTGCGAGTTTTCTGTCGCCTTTCCGGAATCGGCCAGAAACGAATGGAGGGGAAGGCTCGCGTGATAGGAGCGATTCATTGTCGCGCGAGTCGACGCGAATCCCATTCTCGGGCCGATGGCGGCACGGGGAAATCACAAAACCGGGCAAGTCTGAGCTTATGCGGGCATACACACTACAGCACGCGGAGAGTGGCCTGGGGAACGATTATTTGAAGCGGAAAAACGTGATACGTGTGCGGGTAGAGGGTGAGCAATTTCTGCTGCAGGCGCGGGACATACCAGCGGTGGTGGAGTGGATCGAGGTAGGGCGTGTGCCGGATGCCGTGCCGTGCGCTGACTGAATATTGCAGGGGTTGCACGCAGGGAGCAATATCGCGCTAGACCTGGACGAGCGGGCGATGCCGCGCGGACCGATGTTTCCGAGGTACGTTGCACAGTCTCGGCCGGAGCGGACTGCTAATTCGTTACAGACGGCGGCGTCGGCGCATGCGGCGGGTGGAGGAGGAGAGGAGGGTTAATTAAATAATAAGAAATGTTCCCACGGATTTTTGTGTATACCACGTTTGGTTTTTGCCAGTGCCATCGACCACATCAGACGAGCTCGTCCGTTATCGTGTATCCGCACGCCATCGAAATCCACACCGTCCCCTCGTCGTCCCCGTGAACGCCCTAAAATTCGCCATAGCGAACTCGTAGCACATCATCGTTATTGCGTGTCCGCTGCCTCTTGTTTTTTTCCAAGCTTACCTCGCCCACAGCATGGCCGACTCTGCGACGGAGATCGATCTCGACTCGGTCATCGACCGCTTGCTCGAAGGTGGGTGGCGTGTGCTCGGCGTCTAAGGTGGAAAGCGGGTCTGCGAACGCCACTACCCCCGTCCGCTCGGGCGTTTCGATTCTGCCGCCAGACAGGGTCTAGGGCGACGACGGGCACCCCGCACAGCATGCTGCAGTGTGTCGTTGCGCCGGTGTGCAAAATGCTTTCTCGGGTCCCCTTTGCCGCAGCCACTCGCTCGATTCTTACAATTTTACACAGTGCGTGGAAACAGACCAGGCAAGCCCGTGCAACTACAAGAATATGAAATCAAATATCTCTGCACGAAAGCACGCGAGATTTTCATAAACCAACCTATTCTCTTGGAACTAGAAGCACCCATCAAGATTTGCGGTTCGTCCTCGGGTCATTCCTCACCATCCACTCACACCGCCCACAGGTGACATCCATGGTCAATACTATGACCTTTTACGACTTTTCGAATATGGGGGTTTCCCTCCAGAAGCAAACTACCTCTTCCTTGGTGACTACGTCGACCGTGGCAAACAGTCCCTCGAAACAATCTGCCTTCTCCTCGCATACAAGATCAAGTACCCTGAAAACTTTTTCATCCTCCGCGGAAACCACGAGTGTGCCAGCATCAACCGAATTTACGGTTTTTATGACGAATGTCTGTCGTACCTTTTTTTCTCTCGGTTCATCTCCGCTCGTACTGAAAGCGCCCAAGGCAAACGGCGGTACAACATCAAGCTATGGAAAACGTTTACTGATTGCTTTAATTGCCTACCCATCGCTGCTATCATCGACGAAAAGATATTCACCATGCATGGCGGATTGTCCCCTGATCTTCAATCAATGGAGCAAATACGGAGGGTTATGAGACCGACAGACGTTCCAGACACTGGTTCGTTCGCTGTCTCTTGGTCGCACCCCGATATCTCATCGATCGTGCAGGACTACTCTGCGACCTTCTATGGTCAGACCCAGACAAGGACATCACCGGCTGGTCGGAAAATGATCGAGGCGTCTCGTTCACGTTTGGCCCAGACGTCGTCTCAAGATTTTTGCAGAAACATGACATGGACCTCATTTGCAGGGCACATCAGGCACGCTTCAGCCACCAATATCGCTTGTTCGGAACACTCAGCTTGTTTCAGGTCGTGGAAGATGGTTATGAATTTTTTGCGAAGCGACATCTTGTTACCTTGTTCTCAGCACCAAATTATTGTGGCGAGTTTGACAATGCTGGTGCCATGATGAGCGTCGACGAGACGTTGCTGTGTTCCTTCCAAGTGAGTTCTTGTCACGTGACCCTTGTACATGTGTTCACAGCGGTCCTAAGATTCTTAAACCCGCCGAGAAGAAAGCCAAGTACCCGTACGGAGGCATGAACATGGGTCGACCAGTTACACCACCTCGCAAACAGAAGAAAGGGAATAGCAAGACTGGTTAAGTCAGGTGGAGCCTCTCTTCATCTTTCTTGATCCAGCTTCGTGTTTATTTTCTCTCTTTAATTATGATTCCTTTCGGTTATCCCGGTCACGGCTGGCTGTATCTTGCTAAGAGATGGTTTATAATGATGGGAACGATGACTAGCGTCGCACCGGTATGTCGGAGCTGCCAGCACAGGTGGAGCAGTTGAAGGCGAGGATGAGGTAATGATGAACCTGGCAAACTTGAAGGAGAGCGATCACATCACAACCCGTATCTATTCTTTCACTTTGGACGCGAACCTCCGTAAATCAAAAACAGTACTCTCGTTATCTCCCACGTTCTGGACGGAGACCATCAGCGTTCTTGCTGTGTGGTGGCAGTTTAGCGGATCATTTTGCTCACGTCGTATCTCTTTTTGTCATCCGAGTCCATCTCCTTGCGAGGCATTTGATAATCCTGATTCCTTCACTGTTTGTATCTTTTGTATCTTTTTTTCTTTTCTCCCTGGTTGTTACAGTAGGTCTGTCTATATACTACATTGACCTAATTTTTCGGGGACGAAGAACGAACGATGATTTGGTGAGTTTGACAGTGATTGAGATCCTAATCAGACACGTCCAGCGCCCTGTTGCACTCGACCGGGTCACGGTGGGCCGTGGCGTTTTCACTTTCCCTCGACCCTGTTTAACTCTCTACATCCCTATCGATATTGATATACGCGAACTACGGCAACTCATGTTTTTCCACTATCACCCGCCGAAACGCATGCATCAATTTACTTGGCATGTAGAGTGGTTGTCATCACCCAAGGCAATGTGATACGATAGGGACGGGAAAGCATCAGGGTTCCGTCATGGTGATGCGAGAAGTTCGCCGCGTTGAAGGCTATCCAACGAGAACCTTGACCGTTTGAGTTTGAGTTTTTAGAACCAGGTGATAAGGAGGAAGGATCGGCAAGCGACGTATCCCGGTGCCGTACGGTATGCCAGTGAACGACGACGCCTCGGGACTGGGTGTGAAACGAAAAAAAAAACCCCCCGAAGAGTCCGGACCTCTGGATGAATATAATACCAGCGTCCAAAGACCAGCAGCCTGCACAGGTCCGCAGCAGGGGGTCTGGTCTGGTCATGATCGTTTATTGATGCAGTACCATCACGATCAATGTGTGCGCGTAGGGGGCACGTGGTGCACAGTCGATACATGGCTTCCAGGGAGACCACACGCCCGTTTTCCATCACATGCGCTCGTCCAGGGGGAGAGGGGGGGTCATCAGAAGCTCGTACTCGAACGCTTTACTACGTCCAGACCTACGTCTCGGACTGAGGGGGTTCAGGGGGTCGGAAGAGAGTACATTTTATATTTTCAATCGTCAAGCAAGTCTATAAATATACTCGCGCAAAGTGGTAAATTGGCAATCGACGGTGAGATGACAAAGGAAATCAAGAAGAAGAAGAAGAAGAAAAAGAACGTGCAGAACGAAATCTCGAAAAAGCGGTGTTCACGCGTCCTGTTTTTCAAACTTTTCGCGGGTGTCGTGCATCTTTGCATGGTATGTGATCTGATCGAGTGCGTCCTCGCCATCGAACAACGCCGCCGTCTCCTCTAACGTTCGATTCTTGGTCTCCACGAGGAAGAACCACAGGTAAACGAACTCGAATGCAAGCCAGCAGACGTACACGAGCTGAAGAAACAAGGGAGTGATTGTTCGTTCACTCGCGGTGGATCAGGACATGAAAGGGCGACTTACGCAGTACTTCCATCCGATAGCATCCAGAGCGATCGGGTTGACGTACTGGTTGAAAATCACGGCGACCGATATCACAAAATTGAAGATGTTAAATCCTTTCGCACGGAGATGATACGGCAAGATCTCGATCGTGTACGAGACAATGAGCGGCGTGAATGCAATGTCATATGCAGCGTAGAAGAGAAAAATGAATGCAATGACGGCATGTCCAGCCGCAGCGGTTCCATGCTGAGCATACGCGGAGAAGCAAATCGTTTGTGCCGTGTAGAATAACAGCATCAAACCGGCAGAAAGCAAGAAGAGGAAGCGACGACCTAGACGGTTAACCATGAAAGCGGCAAAAACCGCCCAGAACAAGTTCCAGATTTGTAGAATTCCGTTAATAAGAAGTTGAGTGCTTGTACTGGTAATACCGATCTGGTCGAAGACCTGGTTCAAGTAGCACGAGACGAGACCGTTGCCGGACCATTGCGAGAAGAAGGCAAGAGCAACGATGATGCGCATGCGTTTGCGGTTCCCAGGAGTAGTAAGGAACGACTTCCAGCCAACGTTGGCAGCGACCGTACGGTCAAACTCGAGGGCTGCCTTGACTTCCTGGAATTCATGTTGTACGAGGGGGTCCGATCTGCGAACGAACGTGTTAGCCAAAATGAAGCTTCTTTTGGCCCGGGTGTGCTCTTACGTATCGCCATCAGCGTGGTAATAGGCAAGGATATTTAATGCTTCATCTTCCCGTCCCTTGCTCACTAGCCAACGAGGCGACTCTGGTGCGAACAAAACGAGGATAAGTTGCAAAATAGAAGGGAGACCCTGTAGCAGTGAGGGCAAGCGCCATGCCCATGTGTTATTTATCTTGAAGGTACCATACGTTGTCCATGCAGCACTTAGAAAAATCACAGTGAGATGAGAATCAAAAGGCTGAAGAAACGCGACGCGGAAAAAAAACCTACATGACAGAACCAGTATACCAGAGAGAATTGTATAGGGATGTCAAGGGAGCACGATAAACAGGGTACGAGATCTCGGTGACCAACATGGGAGCGGCGTTGGCTGTAAATAATCACAACCTTCAGTTTGCGAAAGCGCATGGCTAGATATCGATAAAACATTACCTGCGAAAGTGAGGCCAAAACCAATCAAGAAACGAGCACCAATGAACATGCCGACGGATTGGGAGGCAGTTTGAACGGCAGTAGCAATGCACATGATAGCCGCACCCAACCACACGGCCCGACGGCGACCAATGCCATCGGACACGTAGGGCGCGAATGGGTAACCTGCCAGCCCACCAATATTCTACGCACGTATGATGATCAGCGAATGCATTTTAAAAAAGGGATGCGCGCTCGCTTGGATGGCATTGAGCAGACCGAGCTTCCCACTGGATGGGTTGTTGAAAGCAGATTCCCATTGACTGAGACTCTGTAAGCCGTTCATCATACTACCGTCATAACCATTAGTAGAGGAGGTAATGAGACTGTAGATGTCTATTAGGTGGCTGACACGACACGCCAAAGTTCTTCCAGACGTACAGAAGGATAATCCAAGCATGGAGGATAATGAGCCTGTCGACAAATTGCGTGAGCACGACTACGACCACAGCTACCACACCAGTCTGTGAAGTACACACCGCCTGTTATTGTACCACTTCCGTTGCGGATCGACTAGATGCGCCAACGAAATTTCCTGCTGCAGTCCAACGGGACCAGCACCCATATTTTCTTCTGAGATAACGCTAAAGAAGGTCGACGGGAAAAAGAATGTATGTTATCTTATAGCCGGAAAAGCTCCACAACAGCTGGAGTTGATCTTGTCGAACGGCAACATATTAACATTCCTGAAATTGTCGAAAATCAATCAGTCACTGATATAATGGATTCCAGGCTTCTACTTATCAGGACGATGTCTATGGCGCGGATACATTCGAGTGACAAAAAAGCCCAAACACCGCCCGCCGCCAGGCCGCAACAGACCGCCAACTAGTATGGAAAGCATGACGGGCATACACTTTTCTCCGGTCCGACATGCTTCTTTGGTGGTCAGTCGTTTCAAGTTTGGTTAAATGAACTTGGGGACTCAGGACACCGCTCCGTAGCTTGCAGATTTCATGATCTTTTTTTCAAATAGTACAGCCCGAGAGTGAAAAAATTATTCTCGCTGATGCAAGAATCGGCATTTGCAACAGTGTTGTGATCTGTAAACAAGTGAGTAGGAATTCGTATTGAGTAACTTAACTTCTTGGGAACAACCGGGAACAACGAGGGTATTTGGTGGCTGTACCACTGCACTGTTTGTCCAGAATTCGAACTTAAAGTGGGGCAGCAGAAAAGAAAAAGTATTGTTACCGAAGAAATACTCATGTGATTGTGCACTGATCTAGACCTCTGAATGGACACATCGATAAAGAAATTCGTGGTGCATCTAACAATCAGGCTTGCTCCGTTTTCTACGGAGCTCGGTTGACTTGCCAGTGGCTGGGATTGTCATGGTCGCACGTTCAGCAGTCTCGGATCGTTTTCCTTGCATCTCTAGGCAGTCCGTCTACGACATGTCTGATTTGTCCGTACGCTCTCGACATTGCCTGTTTGTTTCATCTATGCCCTGGTTCCTGGACGCTCCTGGTGGCTCTTGCTCTCCAACTGTTCGTAGACGTATCCTGGGGCGTTCCGCAGGGACTTGGGCCAACCTTTAAGGTCTTTGTCGCAGTTAGACGTTCGCTGCTAGTACTGCCCAGTGCCGACTTCGAGGCTCCCATGCCGCATACTCAACTCCCCCTCTGAGTCGAGGTCGAAGCTTGGTGACTCGTTTCATCGTTGTGCAATTCGTCAGGTGGGTCAGGGGTCCTGGTAGTTGTGAGGTATGTTGTCACTGTTCGTCGAGGCGACCTGACCCTCTTCTTTAACTAGCATTGTCGACTGGTCATGCACTATCACGCTATCGCTCTCCTCCACGATGTATTTTTGCACATTGTCCACTACTCCCCCCACTCACCTCTGCGTCCTCACATGCTACTTCGACCTCTTTGTCAATACACGCGTGCATTAGCACATTCATGCACAGCGCTTTCGTTACGATTAACAGTGGTCTCGCCATTCGATTCGACTTGCACCTTTGTGTCTGCCCATCATGTACTTTCCTCTGCGAGACCTGGCGATTCTCTGAGACTCTCTGAATGCTATTACTCGCACCATCCTTGTCTCGGATCGTCACCTCTGCGCTCTCTCTCGACGCCTTGACATCCGGCCCTCAGCTGTTCTCGCCCTCAATTGCGTCGTCAGAGGGCTCTGTTGGTGCGTCCGGGCGATGCTCGCTATCGTCCGTCGCATCCCCTGGTTCTGGGTACTCTTCTTCGACTGGACCGCTATCCATCACGGCACTAGGGTCTACAGCTGATGGTTCGTTCGGTATGTTTGGGTGCATTTGTATCACTTTACTTTTTTCTTGGTGACCTGGACTTAGGGAATTGGTCGTTTCTTACAGACCAGGTATACAGAAATACCTTCTTGATCATGTACTTTTTAAAAATCACCCGCGCAAGGTCACAAACAAGGTCACAAGCAATCCTACGTAGTGGTGTCCCGCGTCCTCCGAGCAACTTTAACCAAACTTGAAAAGATTGACCGCCAAAGAAGCACGCCGGACCGGAGAAGAGAGCATACCGTACGCGCGTTCTACAGCCAACCGCCAAGCTGGCACCAATCTTAACTCAAACCTTACTCCTCATGCTCCGCCCTAGGACGCCCTCACTCAGCAATGGAGCATGTTCAGCCCCGGCGATTCAATTCTGGAAACTGACTACGATTGCCTCAGTAGTCCCGCAACAGAACTATTTTCATATTTATTTGATTGATTCGGTGCATCTGACTCCATTCTAGAGACCGGATCTCCACCTTGGCACCTTCGTGATCTCCTGGGCGGAGTTTAGCTCGTGGGTTGATGGCATGATGCATGACGTCTATTCCAATTTGGATCCACTCGTTCTATTTCCCCGTACGTACTGCATAGCATCCACGTGCGAAAGCAAGTTCTGTCCACAAAAAAAAACATACATGGCAGACGACGTCGACGGTGCACCCACTGCGTCCGGCTTTGTCCGCCTCCCAAATGGAGCGACCCGGTTGCTCGCAAGCGTGCTCGACGCTGCTGATGCCGTCGCTCTGGCTGTGACTGCGTGACCACTGCATGCTTGACAGTTCACGTCGCTCATGTCGGCATCAGACCTGACCTAGCACAAAAGCGACCCCCCACCTAACATGATGACGGAGTTCGCCGTTAGTTGCATCAGCATCTAGCAGTGGATCCAACGATGACTCCGATGAAATCGGAACCGCGGTCGTCGTCATAGCGTTCACTGCACTCGGGGAAATGGTCACTATCGCCCATCTGCACTGTCTGGCTCCCTCGGTACTAGCAGTGGGGGAGGTCGATTTTTTCTTTCTCCACTGGCATACTCGTGAGGGAGAACAAAAAAAAAGATACTGAAAAGAGCCATAGTGAAAGATGATGACATGAAAAGGGACTTGAGGAATTTGGCGCGTGCTCGCGCCGCTGATAGTGGCTGATTTAGTGTTCAACGCAACGCTCAGGGGACAGAGTCATCTCGTATGCAAGGTCACCGGCACGGGCGTCGCTGTTTCTGAATCCTTACTAATACAGCCTGCCAGCTCACTCTCGACGACTTCCATCTCTGGAGCATCCTGGTCATCCATATGGGCAGATTGCCGGCTTACATGTCAATGGGGATCCTACTCGAGTTGGCAAGGTTAAACTCGAAGGTCACCAGTGCGGCGCGGGCAACGACCAATATACATTACGATAGAAATACACACGAATGAAATCACTAGTGGTGTTCACGGTGACAAATTTTAGCACGAAACCCTAGCTAAACCCTAGCCTGCAATTTGACTGGATCTGACCTGATGTTTTAAACTCAGCTGTGTCGGCACTGACGGCACAACCACCCAAGCTTGCTCGAAAAAATTCTAAGTATATCATTGACAATGTGGAGCTGTGTGATGCTAGATAGCACAGAGAAAGAAAAAATAGTTCCCAGAAATCTTCCTTCTCACCGATTCCCTACCACTCCACCCACAGGGAGATTTTGACCACTCTAGCCCAAACAGCAACCAAAATTGTTGAGTGACGAAACAAGGTGTATTGAACGATAAATGCGAAAGCGGAGAACAGGAATTTTAGATCTCCGATTGAATGCTGCCTCTTTCGAGCAAGCTCGGGTGGTTGTGCCGTCGGTGCCAACACAGCTGAGTTTAAATATCAGGTCAGATCCAGTCAAATTGCAGGCTAGGGTTTAGCTAGGGCTTCGTAGGGTTTCGTAGGGTTTCGTGCCAAAATTTGTCACCGTGAACACCACTACTATCGTAATCGTAAAATACGGAGCCGAAACAATTCGAGAGTCCACGACAGCCTATTGCACGTCGATCGTGCAGACATTGTGTATCAAGTCATTTAATGACACATTTCTGCGAACCTGAACCATAATCAAGCTGTCTGATGCAACGCGTTGGTATTCGACGCGTGACATCTGTTCAAACAACAGCGCCCCAAATGGCTGCATGAGCCGTGCAGCTAACCGAAGTGCTCGTGTCGTCTTGTCAAGCCTGGCTGGGGCACGCGAGAATTCGTGGTCTAGAAGAGGGCGGATCCATGGATGGACGAGGTAGAGTGTTTCCATCGCAGTCAGGTTTGCGGTTGTCTTGATCTCTATGTCACCCAACATAGCTGTCGTCGCATGAAACACAAAAGTCTTTGCATTCAGATTGGGTCCCGATATAGTCACAATGTTTTCGACGAGAAAAATAATGCCAGGAAGTCGTAATCGACTGGAAGCAAGGGATGGAGTTGGAAGCATGTTGAGCTGATCATAAAGCTTGACGACAAGGGAAAGATCAGGGATGGTTGCACGCACTTCGGCCACCATTTGATCCACCTCCACTTTATCCATGGACTGTGGAAGGTGAGGGGGGACAAGTTTCTTGTACACAGTCAGGTCGCTGGGAAGGCAACTGTTGTACGGATTTGGATCGCCCGTCCATGCAAGAATTGAAACGTCGCCTGATCCTGTTACAACGTGTTCCAAAAGTCGGCCAACAGCACGATTACCCTCGCCGTATATGACTGGGATTGCGACATTGAATATCCCGAATAACGCGTATGCGTTGTCTTCGACATGGGTGGCTTGACGCATTGAAGCGAGATGCAGCTTCTCGCGTACTCTGGCAAGGCCTGGTTGGAGCGTAGCCGACTGCGCTGCAGAGACCTGCGTGATCTGCTCCATTTCCGAGATGATCATGTGTGATTCTTTGTGGTTCGACGAAGTCAATCCAAGGTAAGGCTGCCAGTCCTGTGTGTAAAATAGGACTCTTTTGGCAGCCAAGTATTCTTGATACGTCCATGCTCGAGTGTTCCAGATACTGCCTTTGAGACCAATTTCCTTCGACTGCGACCAGACATCAAGGAGGTGAACAAGGGTGAGGGCAGAACCGCGATACCAATTGAACATGGCCACGAGCGACTCTTCCAAGACTACCTTGTTGAGCTTATCTACACAGCATGTATCACTCCATGCCCACCGGAACCCAAGAGAACGCGCGGTCGAGCAGAAATTTTGTAACTTGGTGTTGGCGCGGGATGATTTGAGCTCGTAGACCGATATATGCTGTACGTCCTGCAAGAGGGGCTCGCCGTATTCCCATTTGTGCGAGAACATGACGTATTCAAAAAACTTGTTGACCTCGTCCTGAACATCATCATAGTCGACTTCTCTCGTCGTCGCTGATGACACGAATTCCAGGACAAATGGGTGTTCCTGGAATATTTCCGCTAGCTGTGTTCTGTCATGCAGCCGACCTGTGTTGGTGTCGATAAGTACCCGTGGCATATGGGAAAGGGTCACGTTGATTATGCTTCGAATGGTAGGTCTGACATCATGATATCGACCACGGAGCGCTATTCATATCAATCAACATGGGACGTATGATGTGGACGGAATGACTCACCACGAACGTGTTCGTCAGGGGAATGAACCAGTTTCAATAGCATTATATCGAACGCTTTAACCGCTTCCGAATAATGTTTTCCGCTATGCAATGCCGCGTGCTTCTGCTCGTAACCTCGATGAGATGATGGGTCAAGTTCGATAACCTGCACGCTCTGTTATTGGTAGGATTTACGATACTGAAGCACAAAGCATACCTCATCCGCATCCTTGAGCGCGTCCTCCCACGAGTCCATCTTCAGCCGTACTTCGCTGCGTTTGATAAGGGTATCTATGCGGCCTGCCACATCCAGAGATAATGACAATATAGTCGACAAGAGCTCAACAGCCTCCTCGTAGTTCCCAGAGCTCGTTGCGACGTCAGCAAGCTTACTTAGTTTCTCCACGCATCGGCGTTGGAAACCTGGTCGGGATGCTCAGAAAACTCAAATTTCATCATTCTGTGACCACCCACTGAGTTCCCACTGTGTTCTCTCGTCGTCAATTCCCACGTCCACTGCGATGTCGCCCTGCATTCGTCGAAAACAATCGATTGCCTCTATGATGCGACCATCACTTTCAAGAACATGGCAAATCGCGTGATAAGTGAGAAATCTGGCAACTTGGAACTGAAGCGATGAATATATGAATATCCACGATGAGTTGTCAAGCAAAGCATACCTTGGCAGCAACATTCAATGCATCATTTCTCGACCCGTGACGCAGGATTGTGCTCGCCCACTTAATTAGTAGCGGGCTTGGAGTCGACGGACCAAGGGAGAGTGCAATGGAGTAGGCTGTGAGTGTATTGCCTTGATTCTCGTTCTGTGAGGCCTCATCTCCGATTCTCTCCAATTCGTCGATACATTTGTTCCTGAAGCCTGATAATAGTAATCAAACGCTGTTTCCTGGTCTTTGACTACGGAACAACTCACCGAAAAGCCAGTCCATCATTAGCGTGTCGGCTTCCAAGTCGGTGGTTGCAGTTCCTAAAATCTCGACAAGCGTCCGCGCAGCGTCAAGAACATGACCGAGAGTATATAGGGTCTCGCATTGATGTTTTTGTCTGTATGCACAAAGGAGGCTATCTGCTTTCCTTTGAGAATCAGCAAGTTGGGTGCGGAGTTGGTTGACGATAGCATCTTCACGATGCTGCAATCAGAGAGAGGATGCTCATAGCGATGGGAGAATAAACCCACTGCTCTCTGCGAGGCTTTCTTCATTCTGTTTCGCAGTGCATTGAGCATCGGCGAGCTGGTTATGAAGTTGTTGGACGGTTTGCCGAAGATTTGTTATTTTTTCTTCTAGTGATTGTTAGAAAGGTGGAGTGCGGTACTGTATAGATGCGATACTCACTTGAACATTCGTGCTCTTTACAAAGGGATCTGATTTTCTCTCTGAGTATGTGTGGTTGAGCCCTCTTGAGCCAGATTCCGAACGTCTGTTGTAATCAATGTGGTGAGAACCAATCCACACATCGAACATTTTATCCAAATATAATTACATCGTCACAGTAGGGAGAGGGAAGAATTTTAAGGAGATTCCACAGGGTGATGTTTGGGCGTCCACCGGTCACAAGGTCATGGTCTGCCGAGATTACCAAAGAGCGAACATGACCGGAATGGTGGATGACAGGCCCGATTTGCTGGCGCGTGGTAGTGTCCCAGAATGAGACTGATGAGTCGTCAGAGGCTGCGATGAATGAACCGTTGCTTGCCAAGAAGATGCAGCGTGGGTCGTTGTTACTGTGAATGCGCCATTTCGAGAGCGCCGTGTGCGAGGATGTGTCAAAACAGTGGATGTCGCCGTCGCGAGACAAGGCAAAGAGTTGTTTGCTGTCGTTCGTCCACGCGAGGGATTGGTTGTTCCACGAACCAACTTTGATTGGAAAGTCGACGAGGAGGCGGCCATCGTGACTATCGTAGATCCGAACAGACTTGCGCTCCTGCGTCCCAGTTGCAATGAGCCGTCCGTCGGTTGAAAACTTGGCACCACCCACACGGTAATCGTGTTGGAGGGGGCCGAGCAGTTGCTCGCCAGTCGAAAGCGACCAGACAAAGACAGTGCGGTCGTCCGATCCGGTCACAATTCTTGTGCCATCTGGTGAGACGTCCACCGAGGCCACGTTCTCCGTATGTCCTTGAATCACCCTCACTTTTTCAAGGTTCTCTGCATTCCACACCATCACTTTTCCCTCATCCAACCCACTCACGATCCACTTGCCATCTTGCGAGGCTGCAATGCTCCAAACACAACCTCCCGCATCGACTGGTGTCCCCACCTCGGTTCCATCTTTTACCCGCCAACGTTGAATCTTTCCATCTATACCACCGCCCACAATTTGCTCTCCGTTCGCGAAGAACGCAAGTCCGAACTCGTCTAAACAATTAATTTGAATCTCTTCAATAATACTGGAAGACTCGTTTCCATTGAGCTCTTGCCTTCACGTTAACATGACGTTTTCATTTGGCCCATCAGGTTCTCACCTTGGGTTATTCCCACTTTTTCTCCCCGACTGTCGACCGAGGAAGGTCTACTCTCCTTTAGAGTTAATCCTTGGCTCCTCGTCAGTATCATCCTTCTCGTTGTCCCGGATGCTCACCATTCTTCCTCCGGCATAGGAAACGCATACTAGGGTTCAGAGTGGCAGAAAGAAAAAAACGTGCGCTTGCCTGGTATGTATGTGTCCCTTTAAATTTTAATGGGAATCGCGCAATCGCCACCAGTCCTGTGCGCTGCGCTTGCTGCAGGCTATAGTGTCTTTTGATGCACGAAACAGTTAAGTTTGTAGTTGATTTACATCGGACGAACGAGCATGCCAGTACATAGTTGTCACTGCCTTTTATCACATGGACAGCTCCAAATCGGGGAGGTGATGCATCAAGCACGGGTGACTCGGAGGATCGCGATCGATCAGCCACAGGGGTGGTGATCAATGTTCCTAGTACTCAGTGCGGCAAGATACGTGATGCATCAACTGCGGGAGAATGATGCATCGGACATAGAGAGGACAGGTAGATTCTGATAGGATAAGCAACGCATCATCGGGCAAGGGCGCGAATTAAGGATGATGCTTCCATCAGTATGAACCTCCGCACAGCGGGGGTGCCACCGTGCCAGTGAATACTGGATAGTAGAACACGTACGTACGAGTGGTAGCATCACATTACCAGAGGGCGCGCAGAGATAATGCATCAGGATCATCATGGCAAATTGAGTGATGCATCACAGCGGGAAAGGGTGCGTAGACGACGCATTAGTATTTGAGGGTGGTCCCACCTTTCATCATGCAGGCGATGGAGAAAATATAATACTTCTACTTGTAGTTGGTGGGATTAAACAGGGCCCGGGTGCACGCAGCCCCAAGAATCCTAATACCTGAGCACGATGACTCGGACTTCCTACTTTCCCGTTCGTGCCATCCATGGTCCATGCTTGATTACGCTCTCCTGCACAAATCGTTTCAAGTATGCCCACCGTTTCATCTCCGGAAAATCCCAAGTCGAATGCGATGCCAGTGCCACGTTATTCCATCAGCCCATATGCAGGCGTATCGTATGGTCACAAACGTCTCATCATCGACCTATTCATCCCACCGTCACTCACTTTGTTGCTCAACCTGCTTTCCACTTTGTGAGGCTGCAAGACCCAGAACAGTTTCTCACGCATTGACCGGTCTCCCGATTTCCTCATCGCCGAGGAACGCGAACCCCCAGACTTCGACACAAAATTTAGTCTTTTCCTGTTCCTCAACGATGCTGAAGGAGAACTCGTTTTCATTGGACTTCTAGCGCCTCGTTAGTATTGCTCCTAGCGCTTTCAATCATCCCGTCAAGTTTTCACCTTTTATTCTTCTCCCTTCCTTCTGCCGATTGTTACTTGATGAAGGTCTGTTTCCAGCTGGAGTTGATTCTTGACTTCCCGTCGGTATCAGCTTTGCTATTGTCCCATATACTTGCCGTTCTTTGACCTCCAGCGTCGGAAAAGTAGCCAGCTAGCACCGGTATGGTGGTGTATGGGATTCGGATACGAACGTTCATGCTCGGGATCACTCCCTGTTTGGGTCAATGAAAGCTTCGTACCGAACAAGCCTCTTCCCACCCACCTTGACCCAATTCTAAGTCACGAACCATCCGTGGGTCGCGCCCAGCATTCCTATTTCACTACAGTCAATGGTCTGGTCAACTCCCGCTGACTGTTATAGTTGGCAGTCCCGGTAGCGGTCAAGTCCCCTGACGAGAGCCTTTGCAGGCTCAAAAGTTATACCGCCTCTTTACCCGTCACTGCGCGTACGTTAGATGGTCCTAATCCTCGGAGGGACGCCTGACGGACGCGAGAAAACTGGTTCAATAGCCTGGGCTGTCCTCTTCCTCGCACACGGACTAACATCTGCTCTTTCGTTTCACGCACCCGTGGACTCCCATCCCCCATGCTAGACGCCTTCTCTTCTCTCACCGTGACGTGTAATTGTGTGAGTGACGATGAAGTTCCATTTCGAGAGGAAGGGATTGAATTGACTACACAACGTGCACACTACGCAATTCCAATGCTTACCACTGGCATGACAAGATGTTCTTTCTACTTTCACGTTCATATCATGTATCATCTAACACGGGGTTACGTCAAAAACATGATGGTGGACCTATCACCAGACTTTCGTCAATCCTAAATCTCAAGTCGAATGCAATATAACACCATCATTCCATCCACTGATGTTCAAGCCTGAGGCTTCGGGATGAAGTTGGGAAAGGTGGGTTGACGAACATGTCGTTTAGTGCTACTGCGCCATTTTTCACTAGTCATGATTGGACTTCAAGTGATCTCGTGCTTATACATAGCGTCATCGATGGCAATGATAGGAACCAAATTGCCCATATTGGTTCACTAGGGACGACAGAGTCGTCTAAACAGATCGAATTTGCGTGGTTGGAAGTACATGACATTTGATTCCAAGATAACGAAATGTTACAGCAGTTGAAAAAAAGTCCCCGAGTATGATGGGGGATGCGCTGGGCCACTGGTAGTGTAGTGCACAGAAGGATCTCATCAATCAGACAGCTTTTTAGCTGGATGCGTTGCGATTCAGCAGAGTCAGCCACCAGCATGATGCATGCAAGTGACAGGTTTTCGCGAGGTGACACCAATGACCCCAAAAGCCGTTGCGCTATTGGATCGTCCGACTCTTTTTTTCTTTGCCAATCATGTCGAAAAGGCATGCATGTTCCCGAGTGATAACGTCGCGTGTATCATTCCGATGACAAGTCCACAAACACCAAACCACTATTTTCAAGTATATTTGTTCACGCCAAGAAAAAAATGCAAGTGGATTCACCCTATGTGGTCCGCAACGTGACGACGTTCAAGGTGTCGATGTGCGCACGGATGACATACGGCAGCTCGGTAGTGCTGGGTAGGGGCTGGCTTGTCACTGGTAGTGGTCCAGAGCCAAGGACTCTGCTTCTATGATATCATCCTTCAGACGACTGCATCGTTTGCTGATGGATTCTGGCATCGCGTGGGCGACTCGGACTCGAACAGACTTGTCACACTCACCTAAAACACATGCATTGCTCGGAGCATATAGATCTGTCATCATCACACAAGGCGACGTGATGTGATAGTAGGGACGGGAAAACATTATGGTTCCGCCATGGTAATGCGAAAGTTCGCCGTGTGAAGGTCATCCAACGCGAACCTGGGGTTGTCCACGTTTGGATTTTCAGAACCAGGTGATGAGAACCATCAAAAGAATTTGGCAAACGAATCCGGCGCCGTACTATGACGACGCGTTGAGACTCGGTTTGAAACGACGTGAAACGACCTCCCGTGGATGAATATAATACCAGTGTCCGAAGACCAGCAAGCGCAGTTCCGCAGTAGTTCCATGGGCCTGGTCTTGTCCCTCGCATCAAATGTTGACGCAGTACTATCATGTGGGGCATAGGGGTGACCGGTGACCAGATGACTCGGATGCGGCACGCGCAACTTGAAAAATTTCCTCGGAGATCACACGCCCCCTCCCCATCACATGCACTGGTCCAGGGGGAAAGGGGGTTATCAGATGCTCGTATTCAAACACCTGGCTGCGTCCGAGTCATCTCGAAGTCAGTGCTTCAGGGAGGGGCAGCTGGCGGTTGTTAGTCGCCACATCGTACCTCTCAAGAGAGACCTGTGTGTGGCTTCAAAGAGTCACGTTGAAGGAATCTGTGAGAAACGTACCACGTATAAGCGTCACATGGGATCAAGGAGCCGTCGGGATGTCCTATTTAAATTTTGCTCTACTCGACGATGTCAGGATGAGTACATAGATAAACGGTCTTGTGCGTGAGGTTTATGTTGGAAGATAATACACATTATTGCCATCAAGCAAGGGTATAAGTATGTACAGGTCGCCCAAGTGGCAATCGGTGATAATTTAAGGTGACAGGAAACCCAAGAAAAGAAAGGAACGTACAGAAGGAAATACTGGCCAAAAAACGAACGGTGGTCATGCTTCCTCTGAACGCTTTTCCTTTTCAAACTCTTCCCGGGCTTCGTGCATCCCTGTATGTTGCGTGATCTTATCAATGGCGTCCTCACCATCGAACAACGCCGCCGTCTCCTCTAGTGTTCGGTTCTTGGTTTCCACGAGGAAGAACCACAGGTAAACGAACTCGAATGCAAGCCAGCACACATATACGAGCTAAAGAAGCACAGAAGAATTTGTTTGCTCATCATGAATCTGGACATGAAAGGGTGACATACGTAGTATCTCCATCCAAGGGCGTCCAGAGCGATCGGGTTGGCGTACTGGTTGAAAATAAGGGCGACCGATATAAAAAAGTTTAAGATGTTAAATCCTTTGGCACGGAGATGGTACGGCAAGATCTCAACTGTATACGAAACAATGAGTGGAGTGAATGCAATGTCATACGCAGCGTAGAAGAGAAAAATGAATGCAATGACGGCATGTCCGGCCATAGTGGTCTGGTGCTGAGCATACTCGGAGAAGCAAACTGCTTGTGCGGTGTAGAACAGTAGCATTAAGCCGGCAGAAAGTAGGAAGAGGAAGCGGCGACCCAGACGGTTAACCATGAAAGCAGCAAACACTGCCCAGCCCAAGTTCCAGATTTGTAGAATTCCGTTAATAAGGAGTTGAGTGCCTGTACCGGTGATACCGATCTGGTCGAAGACCTTGTTCAAGTAGTACGAGACGAGACCGTTGCCGGACCATTGCGAGAAGAAGGCAAGGGCAACGATGATGCGCATGCGTTTGCGGTTCCCAGGAGTAGTGATGAGCGACTTCCAGCCAACGTTTGCCGCGATCATACAGTCAAACTCGAGGGCAGCCTTGATCTCCTGGAATTCGTGTTGCACGAGAGGGTCCGATCTGTGGACAAATTTAGCCAAAATAAAAGTCCTTGTGATGTATTCTTACGTATCGCCATCAGCGTGGTAATAGGCAAGAATATTCAATGCCTCATCTTCACGTCCCTTGCTCATTAGCCAACGAGGCGACTCTGGTGCGAACCAAACGAGGAGAAGTTGCAAAATCGCAGGAAGACCCTGTAGCAACGAGGGCAAGCGCCATGCCCATGTACTGTTCATCTTGAAGGTACCATATGTTGTCCATGCGGCACTTAGAAAAACTACTGAGTTGATAATACGAAAGGCAAGGCCGTGACGTGCGAAACAAAAACGTACATGATAGAACCGGCATACCAGAGGGAATTGTATAGGGACGTCAAAGGGGCACGATAAACAGGGTACGAAATTTCGGTAACCAACATAGGAGCGGCGTTGGCTGTAAATAATCGTAACCCTCAGTTTGCGAAAGCACACGGCTAGATATTTATAAAACATTACCTGCGAAAGTGAGGCCAAAACCAATCAAGAAACGAGCACCAATGAACATCCCGACAGATTGGGAAGCAGTTTGAACGGCAGTAGCAATGCACATGATAGCCGCACCCACCCACACGGCCCGACGGCGACCAATGCCATCGGACACGTAAGGGGCAAATGGATAACCTGCCAGTCCACCAATATTCTACGCACGCACGGTCAGCGAATGGGTTTTAAAAGAGGAATGCGCGCTCGCTTGGATGGCGTTGAGCAGACCGAGCTTCCCGCCGGATGGATTGTTGAAAGCAGATTCCCACTGACTGAGACTCTGCAAACCGTTCATCATGCTACCGTCATAACCATTAGTAGCCGAAGTAATGAGACTGTGGATGTTTTATTATATGGCTGGCATGGCACGCGAAAGTTCTTCCATGCGTACAAAAGGACGATCCAAGCATGGAGGGTAATGAGCCTGTCGACAAACTGTGTGAGTACGAGCACGAGCACACCATAGTTGTAGAGCACCCACCGCCTGTTATTGTACCACGTTCGTCGCGGGTCGACTAGATGCGCCAACGAAATATCCTGGAGTCCAACGGGAGCAGCACCAGCACCCATGTTTTCTTCTGAGAAGAAAGTAGTAAAGAAGGTCGATGGGAAAAAGAGTGTATGCAACTGAAGTTGCGTCTTATAGCCAGGGAAAATTTTAGTTCCTGACAATTGAAGTTGTGAATCTTGTGATTGTCGAGGGGTAACATGTTAATATCTGCTTTACCTGAAACCGTCCAGAATCAACCGCTGACACAGTGGGCGGTGCAATTCTAGAAGAAGATTTGGGCCAGTCCGCCACCGTCGGAGACAGGTAGCATTCACATCCAGCGATTGAAAGTAGATTTTGAACCAAGGTCGGAATCAAATGTTTTCCGACTTTCAACTGAGCTGGCAACCCGATAGGATTCCATGCGATCCCGTTCACCCCGCCTTGATCCGATACTAGAAACTGTCTACGATTGCCTCAGTAGTCCCGTAGCTGAGCCATATTCGGACTTGGATCAGGAACGCGGGGTTATATTTGGTGCGTCTGACTCTATTTCAGAGACCCCTTCGTGATCGATTGATCTCCTGGGCGGAGTTGTAACTTGAGCGTGTGGGGTTGACCCGTGACGTCTATGCTGATTAGGATCCGCTTGTTCTATTTCCAATGTATCCGCGGCGAAAGCAAACTCCATACAAAAGTGAAAGCAAAAAAGCATACATACAGAGCAGGCACCACTGTGTAAAAAGATCCAGGTGCCTACAACCGTCTAAGCATCTCGCTAGCCGATGGAACGTCCTTGCTTTTACTAGTGTAAGGGCTCCCCAAAGAAGCATCATAACAAGCACGTCCATTATCTGTCTCCGCGAATGACGATGTCGACGGTGTAGCCACAGCGTCAGTCTTTTTCCGCTTCCCGAACGGAGCAACCCAGTTGCTCGCAAACGTCGCAAGCGTACTCGACGCCGTTGGTAGTCGTTCCGCCTGTGACTGCGTCTGTGAACGTGTATGCGACAGTTCACCGAGACCGTCGCCAGCATCAGACCCAAATCCAGGTCCCAAAGGCGACGCCCACGCAACATGGTGCGACGCGGTTCGCCGTCGGTTCATCAACATCTGTGACATCCCATCTGAAAATGAATCTGATGGCGACGGCGGACCCCCTGATTCTGATGAAAACGGCGCCGCGGTAAACATCGGTTCTGTCAGCGCAGTCGTTGCCATAGCTTTCACTGCACTCGGGGAACTCGTCACAGTCGCCAGCGTAGGCGGTCGCGCAGTGGATATCTTGGATGTCGTCGAGAGCCGGGACGCACGGGAACCTGGGCGTAATGGCGAGGATGTACGTGCCTGTGGAACGGCAGTCAGAGTCGCCGGTAGCCCTTCAGGTGATAATGATGGAGACGATGGTGATGGCTGTGGCTGTGGCTTTGCCGAAGCAGAAGCAGAAGGCTCAGGATCTGAGATAGGAGGGGGCGCCGACACCTCAACCTTGGACGGCGAAACAATTACTGGCATCGGCTCTTCAAATGGTTCGGAAGACGCTTGAGCAAGCAATCGTGAGAGCGACGAGGGTCCAGCGGAAGGTGTCGACGCAGCGCGCGGGCGCGCAGGGAACAAGTGCGAGGTAGGCGGTTGTGTGATGCTGATCGATTCTTCCACCTCAGCTTGAGGCGGGCCTGGAGGAATCGGGGGTCGTTCTGGCGTTACCGACATCGACTTGCGCTCGTTTTCCGGGTCCGACACAGCCGAGACCTTCCTCGAATTGGGTCTTCGCCTGTTAATTTGGCTTGATTGTGTCCAGTCTTCGACCTCTAGCATGTAATACTTGATACCGTCACCCAAGCCGTAAGGATTACTGGTTGGATCCTGCAAAAATACGATAAGATGCTGGGAGCAGAACGCATATTTTATCTTTACCTTTTGGTCGACTACTCGCTCAGTGATGGATGTAATCCGAGCAACTATCCACTCTCGCGACTTCAACTGTTCCGCTAGATGCCCCGTAGCCAAAAGGAAATAGTGTGGAAATGACACTGCGCATAATGTCAAATCGACATCGCCACGAGACCACGGGCACTCGCTCACCATTAAACGCGGCCCAAGGTTTCGATACCGAATTCCGAGTGGGAAGAAACAATGCAAGGTCCCCTTTGGCGAAATTCCGAAACGATATCTTGCCCTTGGCACGCTCCCTGTATTCTTTGCATTGTTTCTGCCATTTCCGAATGACCGTTCCTGTTTTGGCGACTCCATCCAAAAAGTTGTCGTGATCATACGCACATAACAGCTCAAGCGCACCGACAGGATCGGAGGGATCAATCGGTGATGGCTCTTCCGAAATTACATCATGACGCAATGGTGGGGGAGGGGAAAACGCAGACTCCATCAGGGGAGGATTGCTGTGTTGTTGACCCTGCTTCACGTTCGGATGAGTTGTATACGCGCGCGCCATCGATAGTGCCTTGGAATGCGCATTCCGAAATGCGATCGCCACATCCAACATCTGCGCCAATAATCGTCCGCTATTCTCCAAGCTCTGCTCCAGGTCAGACTGCGAGACCCGTCCATTCGCTGCGTCCTCTAGCAATAACCGCTCCACATGTCTTGCTTCGCGCACCTCGTGCTCGACGCGTTGAAGCTCCTCTCGCAAGCCCATTGCATCGGCATTGGTCAGGTCGATGTTGGCGCGCGCCTCCTTTAACTGTAGATTCGCGTCCTCAAGTTGTTCCTTCAGCTCCGAAAATTGATGTTCCCAGACAGCACGATCCCCGTCCGCTTCGGCAATGTGATCCCGGAGCATCCGGTCATGCTCCGTCGCCTGCACCCTCAATAGTCGATCCTTTTCCATATCCGACTCCCTTAGCATCCGGTGCACTTCGTCAGTCTCTGCCCTCGCCGTCCGTATTTGGCTCTCCAAGTCCTCTCCACGCGAACGCGCCTCCTCAAGATTCTGCAGCGTTGCCGTTTGTTCTTCCAACAGCTGATTGACCTTGGCCGCGTTCTTGGCTTCGAGGGCCTTGACCTCCTCTGCTTGGGAATGGACCTGAGCGAGCTCCTGTCGAAGCGCATCTGCTACTTTCGCTTGCTCCGTCCCATCCCCCAGCGCTTTGACACGCTCTCGCCGTTGCGCATCCACGTCTTGGGTCAACTCTGAATTTCGCCGCTCCAGAATCCGTCGCACGGACACCTCGTTCTCGAGCTGTGCTTTGGCTTGATGAAGCTCGCGTTCCAGCGTATCGGCTCTCTCGCGCTCTGAATGAGTAGCGAGGTCAGCTTTCTGGACGTCCTTTGTCAGGCGGTGCAGCTCTGCTTGGAATGTAGTTCGTTCTTGTTGCATCGTGCCTTCCAGTCGATCCCGCGCTTCTTCGCTATTACGAAGTTGTTCCGAGAGTTCTTGGAAAGCCATCTCGTCCGCTTCTGTAACTACGAGGGGATGATCAATGCTACCAAAGCAAAAAGACAATAAAAAAACATACGCTTCCTTCGAGATGCTGATAGTCGAGAAGCAGAAAGCACTATAAATACCCATTCATATGAGAAAATAATGGGTCAACAAGTGACGAGTGACATACATGAACGTTCCGCTATGCGGTCAAATCCTGATTCGAGATTGTCCATTCTTTGTACTAGTTTTTCCAGCGCAAAACGTGCCTCCTGCACAGAGTTGAGAATCGCAGGCTCTGAGCTAGCTTGTGCGTATTCCTCTAGGTCGTGCACCACTTGTAAAAATACTATCCCAAGGTGGTTTTATCACTTTGTTCCCCACGCCAAACTGGATGAAACTTACCGTCCACGTCTTCTCTCTCAAGCGAATACGCGGCATCTTTGCCTCCTGATGGTGAAAAGTCGATGGTGGGCACAGGATCTTCCATACCCCGAGTTTCGAATGGTAGTTGACCATGTACCTCCCCGCGGTATACCTGACGACGTTTTCTCTCGTTTGCGCTATAACACATTGTCATCCTATCCAATCACAAATAAATGGGCCTACGAGAGTTTTGCCATGACCTCGAGAATTGATTGTGCTCGTTGATAAAAGAATCGTGCTTTGGAGCTGTAAGCGGTGGATTAGATTACGCTGCAAAAACCTCACCAAACTCCTTTCGGCGTACAATCTCGATCACTGTAGCCCCGTAAGAGTACAACATGTTGTGTAGACGTTGGATGTGAGAGAAATTATTTTTCGCTCTGAATTTGCTTTGCAGTTGCGAGAGCGCGGTGGGGAGCGAAACAAGATCTACGTTCAGAGTGCTGATGTGACGCAATACACTTATGCATTGCTCAGTATAGTCGTTCTAATTGAGAATGTTAGCTCTCGAGATTGTTGTCAACAGACAGAGCAAGATACCTTGGCGCGCGTCATTACCTCCACTTCATGCCTGAGAGCGCTATCAAGCTGCTTGAGCTCTGCCAAGAGGTAAGAGCATGCTTGGCAAGCCATTTTATCACGTTACCTTGCAAAAGCGAGTCGTGGTTTGTCGCAGGACTCTCCAGCGCAGCAGCAATATCAGACGCCTTGTCCAGTGCGTCGTGAAACCGCCTTCCCGAAGCTTCCGCATCTTCGATGACCCTAACACAATATTAGGAGCATGTTACCAATGTATCCAGACTCGATCTCACTTTAAATTCGCCACCGTCGAACGAACCACCTCTGCACCCCCTGTCAATCTCCCCACCGCCATGTCAGATTCGGAAAACTGCGTTCGTAAGTCATCTGAGCACGGAATGAGCATCTGCAAAGTGTCCTCGTTCCTAAATGTGTTCCACTCACTGTGTATGCGTGCACACCCGTCTGCCACAAGTTTCATTCGATCCCGGGCGACATACATCCCCAGCGTCCTGGGTCTCTCACCCCCTTCGATTGCTTTCCGCATCGTCGGAGACATAAACTCGACGTGTACCTCGACACGGTTGATGATATCCAAGTCGGCGTCGACGGTAGAGAGCAGAGATGCTTGGCGCGCAAGGTCCCGTGAGGCCGTGACGGCGATTCCGTCAAACACGTCTGTGATATCGAGCGTGTTGAGATCGAGGCTGCTGCATGCTATACGTACCGCTTCATGCTGACGATGAAGCGTTGCGAGCGTGTGGGTGATGTAGTCGAGGTATACATGTGCACTGCGGAGGTACTCGGCTGCGAGGTGGGAAGGTTTGTATGGCGGCGTCGCGGAGAGGACCTCTGTTCATTGGTCATGGGTCAGGGTCAGAGAGGTGTGGTGAGAGGAGGAGACAAGCGTGCCTTCTATGGGAAGTTGCAGTGGTGGCTCGACATGGAGTTCCTTGAGCACCTCCGGAAACTCGATATCAAGATAGTGTTTGTTAAATACATAAATAGTCTAGTGTGCATTAGTACGAGAAGACTGGCAATGGTGGAACAGAGGCAGTTACACGCACCTGGTCCTGAGCACCAACAAGTTCGCGCACGTTATCGGTCCGTAAGCGTGTCCCGTCCGAAAGATACGCCAGTATGGCATCTTGATCGATACCAATCTCTTGGTGGAGAAAATATTCAAGACTACCTTTCCTGCGACCGACAAAAGTCAAACGGGTTGCGCACACCCAACGTTGAATCCCACCTCTCGATGTCCCGCAAAGTAGCACTGACCTAAGTAATTGTTCAGCGAACTGTATGCTCAGGACGACCAGGACTCACTTGAAAAGACTCGCCGTCTTCAGCACGACATATCAGGATCATAATAGAGACGAGGTATAAAGTGGAGCCGCGGCGACTCTGAGCAAGTATCCAAAAATGGGTATATAGCCCCTGACACAAACCAAGAGATAGATACAAATTAACTACCAAATACACCAAGGATAATTACTAGTACTGTAAGTTATTAGAATTAATCGACTACCGCTGGATCTTCATTCAACTCTCGCTCGTCGTCATCGTCACCCTCCTCGAACGAAACACACCAAAAAACCTTTCCTATCGGCTCCCCATCTTCATTCCCTGTGGCTTTCTTGCGTTCGCAACAGACAAACTTGACCGGATGCTTGTCCCAGTACCTAATCAAATCGAAAGAGATGCCACCAGGAAGACGCAGCGCCAACGTTGGGCTGAACTCGAGGTAGCCATAACAAAAGTCGGTCGTCACAAGATCCTGCATCCGCATCTTCGTTAGCTTGTCGTTCGTCCATGTATACCACGAAAGACACACCTGTGGCCCTAGGACGACATCTTGACGATGGTGCACACTACCGAAAAACGATCTGCGTTCAGCAGACGTTCGAAAGTCCATATCACGTGTGGTCCCCTTCCATAGCATGTGTGCTTTCTCAAGGGACCGTTTGAGCCTATTGTTGACGTTGTCTCGCAAAGATAGCTTTGCGGAGCTATGGGACGTGTCGGAACTCGAAGACCACGAAGTAGAGAACGAGTTGCGCGAAGGTGCGCATGATTGAGATTGGCGGATGGGGCATGTTGAAGTTGAGGTAGTCCACAGCTGGGACGTATCGTCTGATATAGAAACAGGTGGTGGAAATGGTGGAATTTCGGATCTGGTTGACCCATCCAGCTCGTAAAGTCGTTCGTGCGCAAAGTGAGGCATCGTTGCAATCATAGGTGAAAGTGCCCATGGCTTGGAAGAAGTGAGATCGTACTCCAAAGTAGGATCAATAAAGCTTTTTTTTCGCGTAAATAGTATTCCAGATTAATTCAGAGCAAAACTCACTGCATGAATTTCAGAGCTGCGCCGGAGCCCCAGGGGAGTTTCAGCCGCTTTTCAAAGATATTACCAAAGAGAATGTCATCCGCCGAGTGTGGTTGCAAGAACCGGCCTGCACGAAGCACGTTAGACGACAACGCGGGGTACTTGGATCCCAGTACATACCTTGAACCTGAATGCTCCAAGTGATCCCTTTCCTATCCTCTCTATCAAAATATTCGCTCGTCAACCGTTCTCCTTTTGGGTCGACGAAACTCTTGACGTAAATTGCAATCTTCCCCTCAAAATGCTCAGAAGCAATCGTGTACGCCTGTCCCGTATTGATGATATCGGTGATAGGGACCAGATCCTCTGCAGTTGGGCCAGCGAGGACACGCAGGCGAGGCATGACACGGCAACGCTCGTGCTTGCAATGGACTATAGTGTCGATGTTCCTGGCCTGAGTCAATGTCAATGGCCGTTGTCCGAGAAGGTCAGGGCGATCGACAGGACCCGCTCGTCGATTTTGAGGGTGGTTTTGCACAAATATGATCACCGGTCCGTTTGTAGCGCTCCTTAATTTCGGGTTACGGAATAAAAAAAATTATACCCTCTTTTGGTAATCCGATGCCATTGTGTTGGCAGCAGCGGCGTTGAGAGTGGGCTGAAGTCGCCGGACGGTGCGGCGCAGCAGCGACATCGTTTACTGCGTCATGATAGCGAAATGTATGGCGGTGATCGGAACTAGACACCGAGACTAATATCAAAGGAGATAATTTTAAAGCCTAAATACTAGGACTAGGCCTACAATAGATTTTGGCATATACTATGCCAAAACGATGTGTACGTACACAAGCACAAGTAAGAGTGTTAGCATCACAGAAGTATAACCTGGGAATCCAAAAGCAACACGAAAACTAAAAAGTCCCTAGATAATTCGCGCGGTTCCATCGACCATATCCCACGGTGGAGATCTGTCACCTTAGCTCCCACACGACACTGCCAGCAGAACGCAGACGGCCAACACCACTAACGAGCTTCTCCTAGGCACATCCGCATTCACCCATGCCGAACTCCAAGTAGAAACCTGTGCCATCTTGGCGTACGAAGAGCCACACGCATCGTTTAGCGTGGATGCGGCAGTGTTGTACGTCTGTGCAAGACCCACCAGGGTCGTGCAATTGGTACTATTGAGCGCCGACGAATAGGAGGTCATTAGTGCTGACGTGCACTCGTTGCACGCACTCGCCGTGATGCTTGATCCTAGAGGTTGGCCGAGTGGTAAATGGTAGAACAGATAATTCGACGGATCGGGATTCGCGACAGCCTCCACAAAGCAGTATGAATCTGTGCCTGAATCCACCTGACATGCGACGTTCCGCATCAAGTCGTACGCGTTCAAGGCTACAATCCAGGCAAAACAGACACAAATAGTGTGTCAAATAACATCAATAGATATTTGATGAATGTGATAGTCACCATTGAGAGTCATCATGGCCGTTGCGACCTGGTTCGTGAGATCTGTTTGGCACGACGCTTGTAGCGACGCTGCAAACCAAGACATATTGGCGTCGCACTGCACTTGCGATTGAGGCGTGTTGCAGATGCCCCATATATCAGTGTTTATCGCGTTGACATCCTTTTGAGCCTGTTCATTCCGAAAATATTATTCACACTCCCTCAGAGATGGAGCAAGTGTGATAATTACCTGTGAAAATGCGTAGGAGGTGGAGAGTAACAAAGAAAACGGTCGACATTCACGGAAGGGGTCTTGTTGTGTCATATTCAGGAAAAAGTCGTAGCAAGAGGTAGTGGAGAAATTGGTCGAGAGGGTCGTATCAAACGGTTGAGGGAATGGTGTGGGTAGCACTGGGCTCGCGGGAACTGTGGGGACGGACGTCGTTGTATTTCGCGCTACGTGACGATTCGAAGTAGTCTTCTGGAATAAGCGGTTGCTCGCAGTGCTGTGTGGTTTATGGAGTGACCAAACCTTTGTCCATCCAGTCCATTCGTGAGTGCCATCCATTGATACTAGGTCAAAGACAGCTGGGTGTGTCCGAAAATGGGTGAATGCGGCAAGGGACATAAGAGTGAGAGGAACGATGACGGCCCATCGAATCCAGTAACGAAACCTTTGTTTTGACGGCGCGGTAGGGGTATTTTTTATAGGGCAGTCCCCTGTTCGGGTCATGTCCGAAGAATCGACAACCTGCCATGTAAGAGGAAGTGGCGAAGGAGGAGGGGTAAACATGGAACGATGGGTTCCTCGAAAAGAGTGTGTTGATAAAACGAGTGGAGTGCAGGCTTAAAATCCTGTATATAAAGATGGGTATGATGGACTGTCAGTGGTCACCAACAGTCAAACGTTTGATCCCAAAACTAAGATCAGCGAATGAAATGGATGCCAACCATGTGGAATCTCACCTGGCTTTTAGGAAAACGGGGCGAACGTCGGCGCCAAAAATGTTCTTCCCGGGACCTGACGCATTCCCATTAAGACATTGTCATGAGTTATCTCCGCGAAAGCGAGCGAACTTTACAGCCGATCGGCAAAGTGCACCCTTTTGAAAAATCGGCAGACATTTTGGGGTCTGCGAAAGTTTATGACTGGCACCGAGAGGCCAACTTACCATAAAGATTGCGTGCTGACGTGGTTTCCAAGTAATTCGACCGGATCGGATATGAACAGATTAATCCAAATATTTGGCCCGGAGTAGTTTGACTCGGAGTCGAGACCTCAGGCATCCAAGTCAGGCCCCACTGTCAGGTCTTGAATTGCGTAACAATGGGTGAACCAAACTTTGAGCCTGAGCGCGCTGCCAGCATTAGTTACTATGGTCACCTTCACCGCTTTCAGAAGCGAGGCTTCTTCGATGAAGTTCATCAGATACGACAATAAGTTTCGATCAGCATAGCGAGGATCCATAGTACTACTACATAGTCCCGGTCAAGGTGCAATCGGACGTTGGGTACTTGTGTCATTTTCCCTATCTTGAATACACAGCGATAAGTAAATATCCCAATTAACGCAGCGCTGCTACCGTCAATTTAAATGTGATTCAGTTCCAAGTTTCAAGTTTACGGTGCATCGATAGGTTCTAGACCACTTCAGACGTTCAAACTCCGTATATCATGTTGGATAGGGGTTAGGCGAGGTCCGTCACTCATGCAGTAGTGCGAAAACTGCAGCTGGAGAGCAGCGACAACTGAAGATCTCTGGAGGCGGCCATATATTTGAAAATGAAATCTTCCCAGCTGCTGAAAAAACACGTTTCTGACACGGATGGATACCTTACTGGGTTCTAAATGGTCAATCCACCCTATGATGGGATGCCATTTGTGAGATGATAAAAATTGGAAGTCGCGGAACGCGCCTCTCTATTCGTTTCTGGTCTTGGGATTAGAATACAGATCCCCCCCCTGTGGATACATCGCAAATGCGTTCAGCTACGACGTGCAAAGTTCAAGAGGCGTTTCTGCTCACCATCGATGATGATATCTGCACCGTTAATATACCTTCCTGCGTTACTGCACAACAACACGACTGCACCTGTCAGCTCCGCCGGGTCGCCCATCCGACCCATTGGATTCCTCGCGGCCCACACTTGTCTCGCTTCCTCCAGGCCCGACCCATGGTTCAAGATTGTGTCCATGTACCCAGGGCTGATACTATTCACCCGGATCCCATACCGTGCCCACTCGGCTGCGAGCGAATTTTTGAGCTGCAGCAGTGCACCTTTAGAAACGTTGTAAGCTACTTGTGGTTGAGGAAAGTTGACGCTGTGCGCAGAGATCGACGCTGTGAAGACGATGCTGCCACCAGTCTCTTGCTTCACCATCTCGCTGTAGACGAGTCACCAATCATTGATAAGAGGCGATCGTCACGCAAGGACAACAAATCGCCTGCCTACCTGGCGACAGCTTGTGCACAGAGCCAACTTCCGGTCGTGTTGACGTCGAGTGTCCGCTGCCACTCGTCGAGGTCCAGTTCAAGTGCATGTGTGCAGGCCACCACACCCGCGCAACACAGTAATATATCCACACTGCCCAACTCGGACACGGTCTCTGAGACGGCCACTCGAACGCGCCGTTCATTCCTTACGTCCACCGCCTTGGTGACAACCATAGCGGATGGGAAGCTGGCAACGAGATCCCGTAGCGCGGGAGCGGCGGTGTCAGGCTGGACGTCCCAAAGCGAGACGCCAGATGCACCATGTTCGAGCAACGCACACGCGGCGACCAACCCAAGGTGACCGCATCCACCCGTCACTGAGGGTACGGATGGCAGCGATCAGTCCATCATTTTCCCTGATGAAAACGGATCTCTGCTGGCTTACCGATCGCATTTCCTTGGATTGCGAAACGGAAGGCGGCGCGTTCGGCAGGGGTAAGGTTCTGCGAGGGAGGGGGAAGAGGTCGTGTCAGAGGATGGGATCCCTCGGAGAGTAGCATCCGAGGGAGGATGCGAGACGTGAGCTCGTCTCTTGATACCGCCATCTGTCCAAGTGGTGGTGGGAGAAGCTTGGAGTCGTGAGTGACCAGAGATAGCTCTGATGGCCGAATGTATGTGAAACCGGCACGTCACAACCTGAAAATCCAAATATCTGAAGCTCAATCGATAGACATTTGAACTCGTCCAAGCACTTGCTCGCCCGCTCGCAGATGGCGAGCGGAGAGGACCGTGAGAAATTCCGAGTCCTTTGAATTTGATGGAGTCGACGACTTTCTCTTTGAACTCTGACTTCGATCTACTCTCCACGTTACAGTCGTACACGCCATCCTCGCGACAGCCTTTGCCAACAACGACCCACCCATCGTACTGCTATCTGGGTCCATTTGTATAGCTCACTACGCCCCATATTCACGTACCCTCTCAATATCCAGACATGTCCCAAGTAGCCAGGCCATCATCATCTACCACGTGTGTCTCCTCTTTTTTGCCGCTCCTCTCTCGTTTCTCACTCCGTTTGTTCTTTTGACAGGCCTTCCAACCACAATGACGCTTCCTGGAGGAATGGCCTCCGCCCTCCACCAAAAGACCTACGGCCCCAAACAGAAGATGTAACTGCCACCAAGGGCACCGAATTTGAAGACATGTTCCTTCGCCGCGAACTCCTCATGGGCATTTTTGAGGCTGGTTTCGAAAAACCTTCCCCAATACAAGAAGAAGCCATCCCTATCGCCCTCACCAAGCGTGACATTCTTGCTCGTGCAAAGAACGGTACCGGCAAAACTGCTGCTTTTGTCATACCCTCCCTTCAGCAAATCGACATTAATAAGAACAAGATACAAGCCCTCCTACTCGTCCCTACTCGCGAACTTGCTCTTCAGACATCCCAGGTTTGCAAAATACTCGGAAAACACATGGGAATCCAGGTCATGGTGACTACCGGTGGTACTACCCTCAAGGACGATATCATGCGTTTGTCAGAGACGGTTCATGTACTTGTCGGCACTCCTGGCCGTATTCTCGACTTGGCTGGCAAGAGTGTCGCCGATCTCAGCGAGTGTCCTGTTTTCGTCATGGACGAAGCGGACAAGCTCCTTTCCCCCGAATTCACGCCCGTCATGGAGCAATTGCTCTCTTTCCTTCCTGCTGACCGCCAGGTCATGCTCTTCAGTGCAACCTTCCCGCTTATTGTAAAGGATTTCAAGGTGCGTATCCTTTTTCGTTCATTTTTTTCTTCCGAACGCTGTCTTACCGGTGTATGTAGGATAAACACATGAAGTCTCCGTACGAGATAAACCTCATGGAGGAACTCACCCTGCGTGGTGTCACGCAATATTACGCTTACGTCGAAGAACGGCAGAAAGTCCATTGCCTAAATACGTTATTCTCCAAGGTGCGTCCGCTTCGTGTTCTGTATGTGTCTGCCTCGCTCATCCTCCCGCAGCTTCAAATTAACCAATCGATCATCTTTTGTAACTCCACTAATCGTGTCGAGCTGTTGGCCAAGAAAGTCACTGAGCTTGGCTACTCCTGTTTCTATTCACATGCGAAAATGCTCCAATCACACCGTAATCGCGTATTCCACGATTTCCGTAACGGCGTATGTAGGAACCTCGTTTGTTCGGACCTGCTCACGCGAGGCATTGATATCCAAGCCGTGAACGTTGTCATCAATTTTGACTTCCCAAAAAATTCGGAAACGTACCTTCACCGTATCGGACGATCGGGTCGTTTCGGACACTTGGGTCTTGCTATCAACCTTGTCACGTACGAGGATCGATTCAACCTATACCGCATCGAGCAGGAGCTAGGGACGGAGATACAACCCATTCCCCAGAGCATTGACAAAGGGTTGTATGTTGCACCCGCTACAGCCGATGAGCCAACACCTGCTCCACAAAAGCCGCTTGCTCAACCACAATCTCAGCCACAACAATCTCAAACGCAAGGTCGACAGCAAGCGCCAGCCCAGCAGGGTCAACCAGTTCAAAACGGGAGGCAGAACAATGGGCCAGTACAATCACAGGTCCCCTCGCGTGGTGGGTACGCCAATCAAGCCGCATATCGGGGAACTCCCGTCGGCCGATGAAGTGTTTCTCGCATACCAGCTCGGGGTCGTCGTTAGGTTCAGTGATAGTGTGAGGAGGGAGGGAGGGGTTGTCATTCGACTTGCAGTCCGCCGGTAATCAAACCACACTTTCACCATTCTCGGTCTTGTCATCGCCGCTCAGATATCGCCATTACGCCTTTTCGGAGGGGGAGTTCAACTTTTTTTATTCTCTCACGACTCTTTCTCCATCGTCGGGTTGCAGCCTTTGGTCTTTCCATCAACCCTTCCCCATCGTGTGTATGTTTCCTAACCCACTGTTATATATTATAGGTTACTCTTTTTCCACTTTACGCTCCTAGTCTCGACGTGATATCTCTTTTTAGCCACTCCCCCCTCCCATTCTCCCGCTTGCTGTATTGTGGACCGACGTGGTGTATCCTGTGAGAGGTTGACGGATTGTGTCTGTGAGTCGAATGTTTCGGTGATGTGTTTCATGGTGGTGGTCGAGGGCGAGGATCGGGATCAACATTTCTGGAGGAGAGTCGTCTGTTGTCCTTACCTTGGTATCTTGTCGGACGACTTTCGTACCAATTGATCTCTTGCTTGTCCCTTTTGAATTGTCGATTATTGATGGGATGCAGGGAAGACTCAATCGCCAGTGTCGCTGACCAGTGTAGGTAAAGTTCCTAGAGGTAGTAGATAGTATCTCAAGGCATCACAATGCCACCAATCCACGGTGCACTCGGGAGATTAATATCATATTGTGATATAGGGTCAACAGCATCGTGCATCATGACTCATGAGTTGCATGACTGGTCAAGCGACCTCGATGTGAGATGGGCAAAAAAATTCGAATGAATCTGACAATGATAACATGCAGACCCAAGACCCGTGGGCACGGGGGCCCGGTGGCTCGTCTGTTTGGCTGCAGACGCCGCGGGTTCGAGTCCCGCAGAAACTGTAGGGGGGGTTTAGTGGGTAGTGGCGTCAGCCGATTCCCACAGTACTCACGTGAATCCTTGGTAATGATGGTCTCCGTAAATGGATTTCCTCCTGAGAGTAGGCGTTATCCCAGATCTGCGTGGTAGCCTTTAGCCGTTTGGTACCGAATTGAGCCTGAGTGCCTCTTCGGTGGTGATGACCCACTGCGCCTTGTACCGTGCATTGTGGGACCAGTTTAGGCGGTCGCCCCTTGCCGTTGTGCCTTTCCAAAAAAAAAAAAAAGATCCGTGGGCACACTCGCTGTGAGTCACTCATTCAATATTTACAACAATATGAAAGACTTGTCGTGTTTGATTCAGCTTCGGCGCCGTTCCGGATTCAAGTTAGCCTTGCATCAATTCCCATTCAAGTTCTAGCAGTGCGCCGAGCGTAACAGGGTACTCTCTCCTTTCAGCTATTGCCAGCGACAAGCACAAGATCTGCCAGTGGAAGATTTGAATGAACTCGGAATCAGAGGCCTGGTGCGCAGCTGTTGTCCACTGTCAATGGCATATGATCTCCATGTCGGTGTCGTGACTGTAGTTTGATTCTTTACCCCTAAAAGAAAGGTGATACCGCGGCATCTATTATTTGACGTTTGAACGTTCAAAGACCAAGGGCCCAGGCCCATGATAGAACCCGTTGTCGGCATTCTGGCCGGGATTCGGGTGCGTCCATCACGAATCACGAGGGCCTGCATCGGTGAAGAGACGCCAGGAACCCTAGTGCATTGCCGAACACACTGGTAGGGATTTCATTCGCTCATGTATTGGGCCAAAGCAGAAGGAATTTTCGTGACGGCAATACAGAAAGATGAATTCATGAGTGTTGGCCGCCTGAGGAACGACCCAGCGATGTTGCCAGGTAAAAAGCGTGACCGGCCCATCATGATGATAATAATGCTGGGGTACTCCGTACTCGCGTACTGTACGCATCTAAAAAAGTCGATTTGTATAGCGACTGCGCTTCAAGTGCCAGTGTTCCGTCCAGCCTGAGGTACATATATACCAGGGTTCGATATGATGCCGGCCCCCGGGTCGCTGGCCCTGCCATACGGTCAACCCGCGAAATAATTTAATCCCGACGGATAACGCTCGGTAACAAATATGACTCGGATTGGCATATACATATTCAAGTTGTATAGTATAGAGCTACGGGTTACATTGACGCACACAACAACTCATTCCTCTTAGTATCTTAACTCATCCCTCGTAGTAACTTCGCTGCCATAATCTTCATCGTCAGAATCATTATCGGCACCCTCGGCCATCTCCGAATCAACACTCGATGTATGTGAACTAACCATAATCCACCCGGAGGGAAAGAGGGAAGACTGAGTGATCCGGGGAACATTGATGCGCAAGAGTGTCCGAAGCAGACATTCTTCTGACGCTTGGTGTTTGATGAAGATGCTGTCCAGTGGGAACTTGAACCTGTCGATATGCTGAGGCTCAATCACTAGATTACTCTTGTAAGGAGGACGAAGTTGCAGAGTCAACAAATGAGGCGAAAGAAGGGCTCGAAGATGTGTGGGTTTTGTAGCTGAGGGGCACACTGTGGCGATTGCAATGGATATGGAGTGAGTATCTGGGTTTAGGGCCCCGCTTTCAGACTCATCGAGTTGGTTCTGTGCCAAAAATCCGTTTTGGGTTTGTGATTCGTCTAATGATGGATAAAGCTTGCTTGTGCCGTGCGCATGAGGAAACTATCCCTCAGAGAACTCGGAATTCGGGTCCAATCTGCTGTCAGTAGGTGTGCAATAACCCTACTACCCGAGTACGATGACAAGATATTCTTTCTATTCGGCCACACTCATCACTGTTTGCATACCTCTCTAAAGTCTCTCCAATCGCGCACAACAAAGACCCCCCCCCCCAATTTCCCACTCGCGGCGTGACACGCCCAACACCATGTCCGCTGACAAAGCGCCAACTATGACATCCATATCTCGCGTAAGTTGGCGGGATCTACGACCCACTGTTGAGAATCTTGGTTTTCTTATTCATATTTCATATTACATAACCAAGATTCTAGGCCAGTCATATGACAAGTCACCTGATCGCATGACACATTTACTTGTGTACATAATCAGAGACTAGACCTGCTGACATATTCGCTTATATACAGGGTCTAGACCACTTAGTCATCACACATGACTTTGGGGCCTTTCCGCTATTCATTATTGCATCATATTGCTTCAGATGACGTAATAGATCAGAGTGACTTATGCCATTGGATGTCTTTATAGACTCCGGATAAGTCTTTTACGCTATTGGTTCTTACTATAGATACTGTAGCTCCTTTTATGCTATTGGTTGATATTCTTATATCACATAGCTGCTTTCGGGGGTACAGCCACTGCTGTAGATGTATATAAGGACGGCCCTTCTGGCCATCCTTTTCCCTTTTTCTATAGAGTCTTATACAGTGATTTCTCACTGGAGCCACTTCATCTCTGAGTTGTTCCACCTCTACCTGACTACACTACCTTTGACTCTCTAGTTGGAGGCTCTATATTCTCTTGAATACTACCTCAGGATTTCCACCTGAAGTGTGAGTATTCCCACACTTCATAATCCCTTAACCTGCCACGTTTGGGTTAATTCCTGAAACCCACCTCCTGCCTCCAACTGACATTTCAACCTACATGCGATCCTTGGTCCAATCCTTGCAGTTCTGACACTGAGCTCATCGAATTTGAGCTAATTGATCGGTATGTGATTTGCTTTTAGAAACGTGAATTTACAATGGGAGAGCGAGGATGTTCATGAGCGTGTGTTGTTCTTCCAGACAACTTGGTTTGAGACGAGACGGCGACTCCAGGTAAAATACGTACACTCTTCGGTTCCGTGTTGGCAAAAGCCCGAGACTTCCTTTGGCTTGTTGCCCCGGTCATATTGATGCGCGACAGATGATCCTCTATCTTATTTACAGTGCACCATGTCGACGACATGCCCAACCCGATTGTTCGCTTGAATGTGTAGATTGTATCCCATCCATACAAACAAGACATGTACTAGTATAATCATATCGTAGGTGGAATCTGCTATGCAGTGATCCCGTGACCAAACAATGGCAAGACAAGACGAGAAGACGAATCGGAAGCGGATCTACTGGACGTCAATCTTATCGATATTCTGAATCAACTGATCCAACGAAACATCCTTGCAGATTTGTGCCATGATCAAACTGTCTGCCGCGACCCGCCTATAATCAACGCGCGACACCTGCTCAAACAATAGCGCCCCAAATGGCTGCATGAGCCGAGCGACCAACCGAATGGCTCGGGTCATATTATCGCGCCTAACACCCGAACCAAGCGAAAACTCTTGGTCGAGCAGTGGGCGGATCCATGGATGAACGAGGTGGAGATCATCCATCGCTGTCAGGTTGTTCGTTGTCTTGATCTCAACGTCACCAAGCACGATCGTTGTCGCACGATACACATACATCTTCGTCCTCGGATTCGGTCCTGACTCACGAACGACTTTGTTGACAGGGATGATGATACTAGGAAGTTCCAGTCGACTGGAAGCGAGGAAAGGGGGTGGAAGCATCATGACCTGATCATATAGTTTCATGACCAGCGAGGGGTCGGAGGTGGATGAACGCAGTTCGATCACTATCTGATCCACTTGACTGACCTCCGGTCGTGGAATGTGGGGTGGCTCCAGTTGGTCATAGACAGTTAAGTCCATGGGTAGACAACTGTTGTAGGTGTTCGCAGTTCCCGTCCACGCGAGGATAGTCAGGTCACGGGATCCTGTCAGGATATGTTCGAGGAGTCGGCCAACCGCACGGTGTTGCTCGCCGTATATAACAGGAATCGTGACATTGAAGATGCCCAGCAGGGAATAAGCTATGTCTTCCACAAGCGTTGATTGACGCATCGAAGCTAGAAATAGCTTTTCCCGCACTCTGTTTAGCCCAGGTCGGAGCACAGACAACTGCCTTTGCGAAACCCGCGACACTTGCTCCATCTCGGAGACGATGATAGGTGACTCTTTGTGGTTCGACACCGTCAAACCAAGATAAGGTTTCCAATCTGCAGTGTAGAACACGACCCTCTCGGAAGCCATGTATTCTTGATAGGTCCATGCTCGTGTATTCCATATGCTCTCCTTAAGATCAACTTCGTTCGAGTTGGACCAGACATCGAGAAGGTGGACGAGTGTGAGGAATGAGCCACGATACCAAGAGAACATGGCGACCATCGACTCTTGTAATACCACATTGTTGACCTTATCGACACAGCATGTGTCACTCCATGCCCACCGGCATCCATGAGAACGTGCGGTCAAGCAAAAAGTCTGTAACTTGACATTTGCGCGGGACGGTTTTAGCTCGTAGACCGAGAGATGCTCGACATCCTGCAAGAGGGGTTCATCCAGTTCCCATTTGTGCGAGAACATGGCGTATCGGTAGAACTTTTCCACTTCTTCCCAAACACGAGTATCGTCTAGCTCTGTCGTCATCGATGAGACGAGCTCAGGGAAGATCGGATGTCCCTCAAATTCTGCACCTAACTGTGTTCTGTCATGCAATCGACCGGTAGTAGTGTCGATCAACACCCGTGGCATGCGGGAAACGGTCGCATGGATGGCGCGTCGAATCTCGGGTCTGGCATCGGTATATATATTGCGAAGTTCTACCGTTGATCTCAATTAACATGGGGAAGCTAGAGCAACATTCAGCAAATGACTTACCACGTCCCTCGGGAGACTGATTGAGTTTTAAAAGCATTATATCAAAAGCCTGAACGGCCTCGGCATAGCGTCCTGCCCTTTGTAGTGCCGAATGTCTCAGCTCATGGCCTCGATAAGATGTGTCAAGTCTGATGACCTGCATACTGTGTCATTAATATGATCTGTGACGAAAGTTCAAAGTATACCTCGTCCGCATCGGTGAGTGCGCCCTCCCATGAGCCAATCATCACTCGTGCTTTGCTTCGCTCGATCAAGGTTTCCACGCGATGCGTCGGATCGAGCGACAATATAGTGGTCAGGTGGTCAACAGCTTCCATATAGTTGCGAGAATTCATTGCAAAGTCAGAGAGTTGTTGCAACTTTTGCGTGGAGCGGCGTCGAAAGCCTGTGTCAGTCGCTTAGCAAGCCTTGGTCACGCCTCTGTGACCACTCACCGAGTTCCCACAGAGCTCGCTCGTCCGGAATACATGTATCCGACGCGAGTTCATTTTCCATTTGTCGAAAACAATCTATTGCCTCCCGGATGCGATCACCCTCTTCAAGAACATCGCAAATTGTGCGGTAAACAAGATATCTGGGAGCCTTGAACTGAGGCGGCGATTAAATCAATATCCAGGCATGGTAAAGCATTTGTACCTTTGTTGCAACATTCAATGCGTCATCGGTCGAGCCACGAAGTAGACTTATCCTCGCCCACTTGGTTAATACATCACTTGAGGTAGAAGAACCAAGGGAGAGTGCAGTGGAATAGGCTGCTAGTGCTTCATCATGATCGTTGACCTGCGACGCCTCCTCCCCAATCCTCTCCAGCTGGGAAATACATTTGTTTGTGAAATCTGATGGAAGGGATTGAACAGTGATGTCTAATGTATGATAACGAATCTCACCAAGAGTCCAGTCTATGATCAACTTGTCGGATCTCGCGTCATCGCCTGCAGTCCCCTCCGCCCCGAGAAGTACCCGTGCCCCATCAATGACGTGGCCGTCCGCATACAGGATCTCGCAGCGATGTTTTCGTCGGTATGCATAAAGGAGGGTATCAGCTTTCCGTTGGGTATCAATAAGTTTCTCAACGAAGGCATCTGTCTCGTGCTGGGAGTGAGCAAGCTTATCGCGGAGTTCTTGGACGATTTGCTCAAGATTTGCAGGACTCGATTGTCTTTTTGACACGAGCTTCGGTACGTTTGCGCTGAATTTCGAATGTCTATTGTAACCAATAAGGTAGGAAGAATTATCGAACACTTGGTGACTGAACACTTACCTCGTCACGGTAGGGGAAGGGAAGGACGTCAAGGAGATCCTGAAAGACGATTTTCGAGCCTCCAGCGGTCAAAAGGTCTTGGTTTTCCCATATGGCCAAGGAGGAAACGCTGCCTGGATGGTGAATGACGGACCCGATGCGGTTGTGCGTAGCAGTGTCCCAGAACGAGACCGATGAGTCGTTAGAGACTGCGATAAATGCGCCGTTGTTTGCTAGGGAGAGATAGCAATAATACTTGGCGCCGTGAATGGGCCATTGAGCGAGCGTCGTCTGGGATGACACATCAAGACGGTGGATATTGCCCTCGTAAGACAAGGCGAAGAGTTCCTTGTCACTGCACCAGGCGAGGGACTCGTTGTAAATTGAGCTGACATTGATTGGAAAGTCGACGATGAGACGGCCATCCTGACTGTCGTATATCCGAACAGAGTTGTATTTCCACGTTGCGGTGGCCATGAGACGACTATCTGGGGAAAACTTGACCGCAACCACATCGTTTCTGTGTAGGAGGGGACCGAGCAGTCGCTTCCCAGACGAGCGCGACCAGACAGAGACCGTGCAGTCATCCGCTCCGCTCGCCACTTTTGATCCATCGGGAGAGATGTTCACCGCGTACACCGCCTTTGCGTGTCCTTCGAAGACGCTCACTTTTTCGTGGCTCTCCGCATTCCACATCGCCACTTCGCCTTTTTCTGTCCCACTCACGATCCACTTTCCATCCCGTGACACGGCAATGCTGCGAACAAAACTTCCCGCATGCATCGCTGTCCCAACTTCCTTCCTGTTTATCACCTCCCATCGTCGAATCCTACCTTGACTGTCACTGCTCACAAAGTGCTCTCCGTCGGCGAGGAACGCGACTGCAACGACATTTGGACAATCCACGTTACTCTCCTCTCGCTGAACGACTCTGGAATTTTCGTCCGACTCTTGCTTCCTCCTCAGTTGTGCGTTTTCAGTTGGCTTGACAAGTTCTTCACTGTGCATTTTGGTCGCATCCGTCTGCTCTCTTTTGCTCGAGGAAGGTCCATCATTTGAGGTTGGTTCTTTGTAATCTCGTCAGCGTCGCGTATCCCATTGTCCCGCGTACTCACTCTTCTGATGCCTCATGCTTATGCCAGAAGACATGCTGGATTAGGTAGGTATGAGAGTGGGGAAAAGAACGATGCGCGCTTATTTTCTGGCGACACCCCGTTTTCAAGTTGCTGCACGTGTCCCTTATCGGAATGCATCATGATCACAATCCCCTCGTGTCCTGAACACAGTGAGCGGCAGGCGCTTACTCTCCCCCACAGATTCATCGAGTGCCCTATGAAAAAAAAATATGCACCAAGTTGGTAGGAAGTATAAACGAGTTGCCTAGTAAGAGGTTCTAACCACACCGTGTTTTTATGCCGATTCTTCTTTTCTTCAACCACGTGAATAGATCCTCTCATTACGCCTAGCACGCTTGCGGTTCAATGTCACTGCCGGTGGTGCTCTCTTGCATTGAACACACCTGTTTCCAAAACATCTTATCACGACCGTTTTCCAGATCCTCTCGACCCGAGCACCTCGTGTCGAATATCACAATACCACACCATTGCTTAACCCCACCCATATATCTACAGGGAACGTTCCAGGGGATCTGTCACGATGAAAGTATCCATTTGTCGTCGGTCCCTCTAAAAGCCCCTTGCAACGGTGTGTCGGGTCTTTCAGGCCATATACGGAGAGTTGCATTCGTGAGATACATTCTGGTCACATCTCCGAATTGGAAATTAAGTGAACGTGTTCGGAGGAGTTAGGGATCCGCGGAACCTGTGTTCAGCCAGTGGGCTCATGCAATAATACCCCCTTGGGACTGTCTCCAAGGTAAAAGCCGGCGATGTGACGCGCGCATTGGAGAACGTAATACCCAACGAATAACTGATGCGAGATGAAGCAGCTGAGCTCATGTATGACAAAAAATCAAGTGGTACATCCACCAACCTCATACATAAAATCCCTGTCTCAATAATTATGATGTTTCGATCATCCGTTCCGATGCATCTTTTCTTTTGATGTTTCAGCTAAGGCAAGATGTGGCGAGCCTGGGTACGTCGGAGATCCACGCATGCTACTATATGTACATATTGGTACCTCTCTCGTAGCTATCTTGTTTTTCATTGATACTAGTCGCTATGTATCTGTATGTAATTGCTACCGAGTCTTTTGCTCTTGCCTCAAGGCCTCCGAGTCATACCATCATGATGGCGGTGGTCACTCACTTACCTTTTGCGGTGTCTGTTCCCTTGTAAATCGTCTGCCGCACAGCGGGGCGTCTATTAAGCCACGCGCGACTTTTCGCCATAGTCATGACAATCGTTAGTAATGTATTGTACATAGGTATTGAAGGTACGTGACAGAAAAAAATCATACCCTACCAGATAGACAATGTAGTAGTAATCCTAGGCAGTACTCGCCTCGATCAGCTGTTCCAATTGCTCTGCATCCATCCCTGGTATCCTAGGGACGATACTGCACCGGAACGGAAATGGGCGTCTGGACCGGAGGGGCGTAATAAACGGGATAGGGATACCTTGAATGCATTTACTTACATGGTCATGGTGCTGGTAACTTTCAGTTCTATGGGAATTTCCACCCCATTCTGGTCCCTAGCCTTCCCGATTGTGAACACGGCCAGCATCTTGGCAAAGATGGACCACATGGATGTGTCCGCAAAGTGCCTCCCGACGCACATGCGCCGGCCGAAACCGAATGCAATATTTGCGACGTCGTCAGAGGTCAATGTGCCGTCGTCGTTGAGGAAGCGCTCGGGAATGAATTCATGGGGATTTGAATATTTAGATTCATCGCGACTCATTGACCTAGAAAAGCGAAGACGCAAGTCTTTAAATATCAGCCGGTTTGCAGAGAAGGGAGGCTGACCAAAGGTTATATAGGACCGTGGCTCCTGCATATACGTATGAATATGGTCGTAGATAATCTGTGGAATGTGCGTCACCCACCTTTCGGGATCCGGAATCCGGCATAAACATCATCGTCGACAACAGCGTGTGGGACCGCTGACCGACATACAAATCAACCAACGAAAGAGTTCACATGAAATCACTTACACAAAGGGACGACGGGGTAATACCTGAGCGTCTCTCGACAAATAGCGTCGATGTAAGGCAATAATGGTCGATCTTCCAAGTTCGGAAGTCTGTTTCTACCCACCAAGGCTTCAATTTGCGCCTGAGCCTTCTTCTGGACTTCAGGTTTCACTGCCATCAACAGCAAGAACAACAAGATAACAGATTTTGACTGCTCTCTCGTTAGCAACAGGAAAGAAAACCCGCTCAGGGGGTTCGTCACTTACCGTCTCAGACGCAGCTAGTAATGCGAATAAGACAAAGCATAATCTGAAATACGTGTTATTTACCAATGAAACCCGTGGCAGCTGCCTCTGAGAGGTCCTTCACCCATCCCGCATCTTCCGCTGTACCTTTCTCTTCCGCGGCTCGGAGCGCATCGAACACCATTGATGGAGCACAGCTACCCTCGGACTTGCACAACAATAAATTTTTGTCTCAGAACACTCGAAATCCACCTTACCAGTCTTTGTAAAGAGTACTCGAACGGTTTTTCGACGTATTGCTTCGAAAGTCTCTTAGCAATCGCCATTTCCTGTCTGAACGACATGCCAGGAAACCAAGATGGAAGCTTCAAAACTAAACCCTTGACAGTCCGCACACGCGATGAGGATAAAGTGCACTTTTACTCACGTGCCGGAAACGCGCCGATGAGGATTGCGAAATCAGGGCGCAAGGCACGCCCAGCGATTGTGAGCGTCTCCGTAATCATATCGAAGAGTGCGTCTTTCGAAGACTTTGCTTCATAATCGTACACGCTGCCCAAAATCACGGATCCTGTATATCTACCATGATCGATAATTAGGCATTAATATTACTTCAAACGGGTTTGTGGGCAAGACGTACTCAAATATGTGGTCGTGGAATTGGTCTGGGTTATCCAGGAACCTTCGCAATAGTTGACATACTTTGCGATGCTGAAGAGGTGCAAACCTATGGGCCGCCTCGCGCCGGAACGTCTGGTGAAAAAACCGCCTATGTAAACGCCATCTGTCCCCGTATTCCATGAGGATAGAACTGAAATTTCTTCCGCATCTACAGTCGAGGATCATATTAGTTGATAGACCTGATACTGTGATATGAAATGGGGGCTTGCAGGTCTTTAGTAGCGAGATAAGGACGATCTGAATAGTTCCTGGAGCGATTCTCAAGTAATTCCTTTGCAATCGTTTCCGAGTTTATGATGATCATGTCTCTTCCCAGGACTCGGTAATGTATGAGGTCTCCTAGAGTCACCGACGTTAGAAACCACGAGTAGGGCTGGGATTGCGACTACCATATTGTTTAGCCCATTCTGCGTAGATCAACCACGGGGTCTCTGCGTCGAATGCAGCGATATTCCCGATGAACGGTAGCCCCTGCGGACCGGGAGGTAACGGATACGAGGCCCAACTTGAAGGTCTCGTATTCTTGAAATACCGGCGTGCGACTTCAAGGGCTACAACAGCAAGTGCCAGGCTTGACAGCAGTAAAGTCCCCATCACTGCCAGTGGGTGAAAAATTGAACGTGAAGGATGCGACTCGGACACATTCTGGGTCTGCAAGCTTCAGATATATGAAGAGGGTTCCCACTGTCCGAGTCTGAATGGGTCAAATTTGGCCCGCCTGCGAATCTCACGCATGTCTGACTTATCAGAAGCGAAGGCGTTTCAATAGCGCGCTTGAATCCGACGAAGGGTTTGATGTGAATAATGTTGGATTCTAAAGTATAGTGGGAATTCTGGGGAAGCCAAACTCACCAAAAAAACTCTAAGGCCCCGAGGCCCCGTTGGGATTCCCAGTGTTAACTCTCCCAAGCAGAAAACTGGACGGCATGTGGCTTGGTAGGAAGATCGGCATCGTTGGCTTAAAAAGCCAGGAGCAAACTGTCGGTTTTATGTGGTTCGGTAGTACTTGTAGTAAATCCGGGACTATTAGCGTTGAAGATATCGAATAGAAGAAACGACTCATCCGAGCCTCGCTTTTCGCTTATATAAGTAAGCGTCACCCTCCTCCTCCATCTAGCATGGCTCCAATCCCTATTACCTTCGACGCTGATGCACAAGCTCTTCTCGAAGTAATCAAACGGCATCAAAACGACCTTTCAACATTTCAAATTCCACGCCTTCGAGGATGTACAGGACCACTTGCCACGCAACAAGCGTGGGGGGTCGAAGTCAGAGAGGACGTTGAACAGCTGGCCAAGCAGGTCGAAGTAAGCGGCTTGGATTCTACGACCACGACCAATGTTGAAGCTCGACTCGCCTTTGGTGGTGGTGCTCTTCGTAGGAGCTAGATGTCCTCGTGGATGACCAGCGGAGTCACGCGGCGCGTGCAGCGCTCAGAGTAAAGGTGGATGAACACTTCCAGGTGCTTGACGGGTAGGTCCACTTACCCTAATTTCGCTCCCTGGACTTATTCGTATAGGCTACGCAAGGACGCGCGAGGAGCTGTGCTCACCTCGAAGCGTGCAATAGATGCGCAAAGTCGATCACAGCGCGAAGAACTTCTTCGCTCGCCTTCTGTTCGGGAACAAGCGACGCCTTCCAATGAAAAAGTAACGTTTGTATCATTCAAAGCTTCACGATAGTATCTCTGGCTCAGGACCGCATTTCAGAGAAGATGCACTCATGAAGGCTAACAGCAATGTGACAGAAACCTTACAACGGACAATCGGCCTCATGCAAAAAGAACTTGAACAGAGCGTTCTCTCTGGCCAACTCCTAGGTTCGCCAGTTTTATTTTCCTCTGTCGGACTTACGCAACGCCACCCCGGACAGAATCATCCACGGCCAATCTCCAATCTGCCTCGCAAACACACGATATGCTTAATCTCCTCATTGGCAGCTCAAAGCAGCTAGTGACAGCACTCGAGCACACAGACTGGCTTGATCGTATTCTCATTATTTCAGCCCTCGTCTTTTTCGGACTCGTCGTTTTGTTCGTGTTGAAGCAACGGATAATTGATAAAGGGATCAGGATCGCGTTTTGGTGGACGAAGTTCGTACCTGGCATCGGTGGCTCTCACGAGCGAGCCGCAGGGGAATCATTGAAGGAAGCTGTGATGGATGGGGGTACGGGGACCTCACTGCTGAGCGTCATGGGCACTGCGACAACTGTTCCATCGGCGCTCGCTTCAGGAAGCAATCCTGCTGTTGTTGAACTATAGGTAGGTAGTAGTGCGATCTATGTACAGTGTCTACCCCGGAACTCTATTATCCACAGTTTTATTTATTGCAGTCGCGGCCGCTCACCATGGCCTTGTAGTCTAGAGGTACGATACTTGCTTTGGGTTGGTTCGTTTGAATCTGGTGAAAATTGCAAGTGGCCTGGGTTCGATTCCCAGCAAGGCCCCTTATTTTGCTTATTTATTTTGCGCCGTTGCAAGTGACGGCCCGGGTTAGAATGCCTTGGAACCTACCGCGAGCATCTCAGTGAACGAAGGTATTTACCGGAGCGCGATAGCTTGTTGATTGCTTGAAATCAAAAAATAATAATTTTCAAGCCTGCAATGGAAGTCAGGCGAGGTTCCAGGCGGGTCGAAAAAGGCACCCGAGTTGCCAAGGGCCAGCCTGGTGATGGCAGGGGGGAGATCGGACTCCGAGCTATTAGAGCCTACGGTCCTGAGGCGCGAAAAAAAAAGGTCTCGAGAAATGATGATAATGGAGCGAGTGTCAAGGTGAGCAGCTGAGGAGGTGGGGTTATCCAAAACCCTCGACGATGACCGGCACGGGGATCCACGGAAACAAACAACCCATGGACCACCGATGAATCGATGACGGACGAGGACCAAAAAAGGGGGAGTAAGGAGAAGGACTAAAAATGATGCATTATACATACCTGGTCACGGATTCGTCAAGTGGGTAATATCGAATCCCCTAAGTGCACATGAAGGTAGTATATCTTGAGTGACTTACAACCGTTCAACAACGTCGCATGTTGGACATCGACAATATTAATTGGAGCTGGGTAGAATTCTTGGCTACTACGTACCTATGTAAGTTGGGCGAACCGAGAATTATGGATATGCGAGCGAGTTTGAACGAGATATACGACCGTTCACCAATAGCGCACAATCCAAGGTTTCAATTCAATCGCAGTTACGGATAAAATAGAAGCGAGGAAACCCTTTGAAGGCTAGGCCCTTCCGGACGATGTCAGGGTCAACCTTTATCGGCGGAGTCATGTGCGAAGCGGTAGTAAGGAGAACTCACTTACTGCCTGTGTTCCCAGAAAAAGCTAGACACAGCATAGCATCAGCTGTTGAGTCCAAATCCTCCCAGGCACGTTGTGACCACTGGCAGGCAGGCTATACTCCACCGAGTCAAACACGAGAAAAAAAATCCATCATGATTTCGTAAAAAAACACATGTGACATACCCACATGCGCCCCTCAATTCACCCACTCCCGCTCTTGCGCGACATCTTGACCATGCTCCTCGCAGCCCTCCTAGCCAATTTTTCCTCCCAAGCTCGCTTCTTCTCCTGTGTCTGGCTCACATCCCCACCCAACTCTTCCTGCGCTGCTGCCTCCCTCAAATATGCATCGATACACGCCCCCATCTTCTCCGCCACATCCTCCTCGCCTTCGTTCACATCGGCGACGTCAACGGTCCACTCGAAATCGAACCCCCACCCCCGATGGACACACTTGGGTCGATGCGCATTGTCTGAACCGCCTAATGGATGACTATCACTCATACGCCTCCTGATCGACTGTGGTACCGAGGCAGAAATCAAGCTACCCTGGCGTCGCCACCATTCGACAAACCATTTCGCGGCCCGCGTGGTGTCCACGTCGCCACCTCGGACGCGCATACCTAGTCGCGCAGCCAGCTGTTCGAGAAAGACATACACGTCCGTCGTTGGCTCTGAACCTATTGGCAGGACTTTGAGATACGCCGGAGCTGCGTAAGTGAAGAAAAATCCAGTATCTGAAATGAAGGCGGTACGGGAAGGCGGGGTCACTTACAGACGGGATCTAGAATATTCAATCTATACAACAAATAGTTGACAAGGGCTTCAATGTCGTACAAGCTCTCCTTGATACCAGCTGTTTGTTTTTTATAATCGTGTTCAATTTTTGTCGCTGCCCCTGTCACTTACCGATTAATGCGAGCTTGACGCCTCGTTCCGCGCCTTGTTCCCCTCTGCCAAGGAAGGGAAGCATCACTCCGGGAGAATCGTAGGAATAGATCAACGGGTTTTCCGATATTTTCAACCGGGTAGATAAAGCGCGTGTATGGCCAGGTTGGGCAGATGTTTGCAATGCCTTGGGAGTGCCTGTGAATAGAATTTGGTCAAAAATGGCAGATAATTATAAATAAAATACGTCGAAAAGACAGGGACGTGTGACATACGGCCAGCAATCCCAAAACTCCTAAGAGAGTTTAGCAAGGTGGATTTTCCGACGTTGGGCATGCCAACAACGAGGACGTTCATTTCTGTCGCATGTGGGTTGGTCTTTGCAATGTCTAGATGCCAAGAGATCATTCACAAAATATTGAGTGTGCTGCGCAAGGTGTACATGAGAAAAAGGCAACATACTTACGAGCAGCTCGCTCAGAGTTTTGATGTCCCGAAGCTTATTGCACGAGGCGAAATGTACTATTTGGTCTGGAAAACGAGCAGCCATGGCTTTCCTGAACGGCTTGTGCTATATTAAGCGCAGAGAGGAGAATTGGGGAAGCAAACGGAACGTACCTCCACGCCCCACTCAGAAACCAGGTCGTGTTTGTTCAGAACAACTATTCGCTCGCATACGGTGCCTCCATAACCCGGTATCGTTGGTGGTGCGGGGTTATCCGAAAGTGGTGTTACCATGGAAGCATCTCTACCCCGTTCCGCTCTCCATTTTCTTATCGATCCTGTGCACAGAATGCGATGAGTGATGACAGTCGGCGCGCCCAAAAATAGGAAAGCCAAAGGCGGCTTCTATGATCGGAATTTTGGGGTCCCAAAAGCTTCGACATCATGTGGCCAGCCGCTCTGAGCTAACCGATGTTGGATGGAGCAGCGTGAGAGCATGAGATGAAAATGTCCGCTGTCTTGAATACCACCGAAGCGATAACAACGCAAAATGCAACAAAAAGAAGTCTGTGCTCACGCTCGAGATTATGATTGATACTGGTGAGTGGCAGCCGGGCGTCTCTGAGCTCAAGGACGACATCTGTGCGTGATAAGAGGGCAGGGAGCTGCTTCGTGAATCGGTTCATGTGACCCGGGAACCATGATGGCGGAGTTGGCAAGGCAGGGAAAGGGATCATAATGAAGGGCAAAATAGTACGCGGTGCCACGCGCAGTAAGTACTGAAGAAGGGGAGTTGCCGAGGGCAAGTTCCGCATCAACTTTGCCGGTTCAATAGTTGTCGCATACAGTTTAAACTCAAAAATTCATGATAGAGAGGAAGAGATCATAGTATTGCAATGGAAACAGATGTGTATTCTGTCTATGCCTAGCAAGATATCTTGTGATGCTGGGGAATACGTATCGCAACAGAAACCGGTGATAAGTAAAAGTGCAGCGTACAGTCACACTAATAAGAAAACATACGGAAACAAACCAAACGAAATGACGAGTAAGATATGGGTGTGGGTGGGGTGGGGGTGGGGGGCATCCGAGGGGCAGTGCATATTGTACAGTAAGTGGGGTAACTAGACAGCAAGGCGGGTGTTGAAACATTTTTTTCAATCAAGCATGGGCGAGTGGCGAGTAGCGGGATGGCGGTCGTTGCAAGCATTCACATATGGATCTGGAACCACTTACGGATAAACGAGTATTTTCTACCGAACAAATGAGGGAATAAGAGTACTTACAGGTCTACACCCAGCTGTCCTTGCCAACGCCGATGGCATCAAAGCTTTTGCCGCTGCGTGTGCGCCGTTCTTGTAGTATGGGTACAGCATCCAAGTTGATCAACTTCTCGGACGGAGGTGGTGAGCCCTCGACCCAGCCTTTCCATCCCTTTCTGACGGCCACTCTCTTCTTCCTCTGGGCTGGCAGGGGCGGTGACGTAGCGACTGTGGGTTCTGTAGCATGTGAGTCGTCGTCGGGTGTGCGGGGGCGCTTGGAGGATGTTCGAGATGTTGATGACCAGTCGGACGGGCCAGGGGTAGACCTTGGGGACGAAGCCATAGGAGGAGGGGTAACGGAGACGGATCGTTGCATCGTGGCGATGTGTATTGTGGGGCGATGGCTAGTTCCACGGGCACGCCAAAAGGAAGAGGGTTGTATGGTAGGGGCACTGGCGGACTGGGTGGTTGGCGGTTGCACAGCAAGAGTAGGGCTGGATCTGATGGTGGGCTCAACGGTCGGCATCCTATCGAGAGCTCTTAGAGCAGCCTTTGTTTTTTTCTCTCTATCGCGTTCCTTTCTCTCGCGCTTCTTGCTCCTACGCAAGCCCTCATCCTTTTCTACCTCTTTGTAGGGTCCGACGCCGTTGAGGAGGCTTGTGAGGACGTCTCTGGCGGGACGAAGATCGAAATCGCCCGCGAGGACTGCGGTAGCGGTGCGGCGCTGTCGTTTGTATGGGATGTATGGGAGAGGATGGTGGTTTGGGAAGAGGAGGGACATGACTGAAGGGGAGACAAAAGCACAGCGGGGTCGTGTTTAAAGCCTAGCTTGTTGTGTAGGCTTACGGCACGTGGATAAGCATTGACAAACAACTTGGTTGATTCCATATCGGAACGTGATCACATTTTCAATCTCATTGTCTGCCTCTGGTCGCTTACGACAACTCCACGCGCGACGAGCGATCAGGGTCTCTTCTCAAGTAGCAATAGCCTAGCAGCGCCCTCGACAAACGGACGGTAGACCCACCCCTGCTGCCCTCTCGTCTCACATGGACTAACGGCATGCCCTCCCTTTAAACAGAACATGAAACCGCTCATTTTGTCACCGTCACAATCCCATTTCCGCGTGTCTTCAAATCGAGGGCGGGTTTTCCACCAGCTCTCATTCGGCATCACGCACAAGGTGGGTCTCTAATTGTTGACAGTGCGTCCCAGGTGCCGACTTCAATAGCGCTGACACCTCTCATTTTGTTATTGGTAATAACGAGGCAGTACCTCTCCAAACAGGGGAAGCTCACTTCCGGGTTGGTGTAAAGGTAACCAAGTAAGCAAGGCTTGCGTCATACTGTGGAGCTAATGTTGTACCAGCGCTCCAAACTCTTTTTGTGCTCCTCCCGAAACGATGCAACTGACTGCGCATCGATCCGTCGCTTAACTCGCAGCGGATCTCTGATAAGATGATGATCAATTTGGGTGACTTAGCTGGATTCCGGCTCGTCATGTGCTGATGAATTGCAAGTCTTCGCCTCAATTTTCCGTCTCGTATGATCTCGTATGTAAAATACAGAATCCCCCAAAATGGAAACAAAGGAAGGGTAAACTAAAGCAAGGTTTGGGCCAACTGCGTAGACTCGCCGGCACTTCCGAACCTTATTGAAGATCATCATCGATCATCATCGACGATAAAATAAACAGACTGCGGTGCTTGTATAACAAAGTTGCACACCGCCTAATGCCGTGGGATTTATGCTACTCTGAGTCCTGGTTACTAGTCGTTTACTATATCCTTCGCTCAGAACACAATCGCTGGCAAGGATGTTCCGCAGGCCATTCAGGTCCTTGCGGATCGCGTGGTTGCTTCTCAACCTCCCTGTGCGGTCGGAAGTAGGGGGCTATGAGTCTTCCCTGACTTCCAGAATTCGAATTTTGTCCCCAGCGCCCCCGGTACTGGCTTATGAACACGATCCTGATCTTCCTATTGTACCTAACCCCGCACTGGGTTCTCTACCTCCACGCTCTGCCACTGAACGCACCATACGTCCACTTGGCCGTGACGGGCGAGATGAGAACCACGTCTTTGTGCGGGTAGATCTTTTCAACGGACACGGGTATGCGAAGTGCGCTGGCATATAGTTCTATCTTCCCTTCTGGACCTCCCATTCCGCTACCAAAAGCCCTCCTCCACCCACTTAACCATCTCCTTGGCGCCACTATCCTGGGCGACTGCTTCCAACGATTCCTGTCTCTCCCTCGTTGATGCGGATTCTCGACAGCGGCATAACCCAGGTCGTTCTTCGTCCGAAGCCGATTGTCTCTGCTGTGCCCTCCATACCTCTCATTCCCATGGGCTTGCTTATTAATCTTGATGATGAGAGCCTCGATACACCGGTCCATCGACCTGCTCCGAACCCTACCACACCACTTTCCATGGATTTCTTGGGCTCGATGACGATGACGGTGATGACGACGACAACGATGGCGACAACCTGAGCGACAGCGGTATGATCAGCCCGCCCTGACCCTTTACACCAACCACGGCCGGATACACCTCTGCCTCTGCCTCTGCCTCTGCCTCTGCCTCTGCCTCTGCCTCTGCCTCTGCCTCTAGTCTCGCTCTCTCCACCGCTGCGAGTCGCTCAGTGGAGTACTTTGATACGTCGATGCAAACGGCCCCGGCATCCGATGTTCCGGGCTTGGTGTCCAGCTTAGGCGACCAAGGCAAGTCGGATGGGTCGAATTATGACGTGATCTCCCTGGCTGACGACAATTTGGACTCGTACGACGAGGCATCTGCGAAGAAGCGGACTTGCGTCCAGTGCAGCACCGTCGTGTACCAAAATTGCGAACCACAATATTAATGTGGGCGTTGCCTTGAGGTCCGGAGGGTTGTCCTTGTGCACTTTAAAGTATAGCACCGGTCTTGGCATCCCGGTCCCCGGTCCCTACCCTCTTACCTTCAAACACCCTGGACCTCTCCTTCCCATTCCATTCCCCCCCCTCTCCCCTCAGTCCTACTGTGCGCGCGCGCCCTCCCTTGACCCACCAGCCCCTCAGCCTCTCGCACGCGCTCCCGCTCACAAGCATGCGCCACGCTTGAGCAGGACTGACGAAGGACCTACCGGTGACAGAGCGGATACGTCTGGAAGATCCAAGCGTGACGAAGACGTTAGGAACCGCCCCAAGAACCTGCAGAACATGTCAGACAATGTCAGATGACACTGGGAAGATACGCATCCCCATGCGAGCATGCCAGCGCAGACTGCAAATTTGCCAGATCTCGACTCGAACGACGACGATGTAGCAGGAAAGAAGAAAGCGACGAAAAGTCAACCACGCGTGTCTCTATTGTCGTCGTAATCATATGACTTGCGGCGAGCGGCGAGGGCCGACCATGCCAGTGCTGGTACGTGTGATTTCAAATTGTCATTCGAATCCTTATTTATCCCGTATAACTGCTATTTTCCGCTAGTATCAAGCGTGAAATCGGTCATTTATGCCATGACGAACAACGTCCACCGAAGAACAAACAGGGTACGACCGCTCCACCGCATAGTGCAGAAAGCTCAAGGATTATGCCTCGTACGTAGCTCCTCTAACGCTCAGTGCTCTGCCAGTGTCCATATCTGATACATCCCCGATAGAAACAACGTACGGGGGCACCACTCTGCAACAACCATCTAATTCGGGTTCTACCCTCTGCTATAGCTATGTGGGGGCCTGGGCCTTAGCCATGGCACGAGGTGAGCGCAGGTTGTAGTCCGTGCGTGAGAAGCGGAGTTGCCTTCTCACCTCTATTGTTCTGTCTGTGGTGTTGGTCCTCGTTTCGTTCATTTCATTTTTGCACTTGCCCACCACTCCCTCTCAGGCTGCGAACAAGCTACTCACTTTTCAGTGTTGTATGTGTCCGAGCTCCACACGACTCCTGCCGGTTGGAGCTCAGGTGTTTCGGCATCCAGACCATTCCACAGTGCTCTTCCTGACTGGATTGGGTCCAGCACCACCTGTCTGCCTTTCAGCTTCAGGTTGCTGTTCAAGCTATCCTTTAGCATGCTGGGTTTGGTTTTCCCACCATGCACCTGTTGGCCTAGGTGAGCCATACCATGGCACCCTCACTTGGTGTCTGAGTTCATCTCTTGCAACATCATCCATGTGGTGAAGGTTCTTGCTGACAGAGGAAACTCCTTTTGAGAATAAACCCAAAGTTGGAGGTTAAGGGAGTAATGAAGTGTGGGAATACTCACACTTCAGATGGAAAATCCCAAGGTAGTAATCAAGAGTATAGAGAGCCTCTGATTAGAGTGTCAAAGGTATAATCAGGTTTTGGTGGTCGAACAGCTCAAGAATAAGATGGCTTAGTGAAGAAATAGATGCTAAAGAAAAAGGGAAAGGATGGCCAGAAGGGCTGTCCTTATATATCTACAATAATGGCTATACCTACAAAAAAGGTCATTGGGATATAAATATCAACCAATGAGAAGAAGGTGGCTATGATATTTATGAATAGCAACCAATAGTGTAAAAAACTTATCTGAAGTTTATAAAGACATCCAATGGCATAAGTCACTCTTATCTATAACATCATCTAAAGTAATATAACATCACAATGAATAGCATAAAGGCCTCAATATCACATGTGATGACATCATGGTCTAGACCCTGTACATAAATGAATATGTCAGCTGGTCTAGTCTCTGATTATGTACATAAGTGAATGTGTCATGCAATCAGGTGACATGTCATGTGACAGGCCTAGAATCTTGGTTATGTAATATGAAATATTAAATGCAAATACCAAGATTCTCAACAACTCCTTTCAAGTACATATGTGTTTGCCATTATCTCAAGTGCCTCATATAAATTTATTGATGAAGGCAGGATCACAAATTCTGCCAATTTGGGTATGTTTGTGCCCCTTAGTTTTTGTA